>WEDG01000911.1:0-44345 GCA_017591395.1 Schistocephalus solidus | reverse complement strand
TCAATAAGCAGATTGGTGACCCAATAACTTCGATCATTTCCTCATTAAAAATGACAAAAAACGAAAACGTTGCGCAATGGTTGATTGGTTGACTCCATTTGTAAATGAGGCGGATTTAATTGCCCGGTGGTCTCCAGTTAGATTTAAATAGGACTGGCTTATTACGGTTGGTAATAGAAAATTGGCCATTTCTCTCCCCTTCGTAATTTTGGCTCTTTTTATTAATTCATACTACTTAGTTCAGTATAGTTAAGTATATTTAAGGGTAATAGGCATTGCCTTTGAAGACCCTATTAACAAAAAAATATATTTAACTGCAAAATTGCCGTCAAAATACACGTCATTGCAAAGATGTCAATACCATATTAAAGTAGGAGGAAACTGTTTTTAACAGTCAAGTCTGCGCACAGTTTCCATGATTACCTATGTCAAATACTAGATATCACCGTTATCTGTATGCTTATGCAAAGCTTTTGTATGATGTAGCAGTTCCTTCCTCAAAGAAGAAACGCAAATTGTCAAGCGAATATAAATACAGATTATGTTGGAGTGTGGCAGTCGTATCCGACCGTATGACGTCCTTTGGTTGTTCGATCCAGGCACTTCAGGATTCAGGCTTCAGAAAAAGTTTATCAAAGCTTACCGGAACTGCTTAAGTTTTGGATAGCCACGATACTAGAAAATCGCCCATGTTAATTGAATTTGCGTTGAAGAATCCATTTGTTTACGTTTATTCCGACAGATATTTCCAGATTTGGTAATCGCAGTTTTTTTCGTTACACTTGCAACGATGCATGTTGCAGTTGATTGTGCACGGTAACGAGTGAATTTCAAAGTGTCATGTAATTAAGGAAGGATTGATCATTTTTTGCACGTAAAGCCCATGGCCCAGATTTTTTATGTTAGGCAGACGATAGAAACGCTTCTTTAAAAAAATTGTTTTAAGTTACACCTCATGCATAATGTATTTTTCACCGTCTTCCAAGTTTTTTGTTTAAATCTATTATCTCTCAGTTTTGCGTTGTAAATAATTTGTCTTCCATGCAGACAATGTACTCACCTCTTACTCGTCAAAATTACGGTTGTGCATGTTGACTGATGTCATCGTTTGGTAGAATGGTTAGGGAGAGCTTCTGCCTTCAACTTTAATCCTATGGCCGGTCGAAACATTTTGTTAATTTTGCATGTGGGAATGCAGGTTGCGCGTTTATGCCTCATTATTACCAAGTCAGATAAGATGATACTGTTCACTGACATGCAGTGAGGATAAGAGTTCCGTTATCTCAAGTACCCATGCAGACACTAAAAATCGGATACGAGCATGCATGGGAAAAAACACCTTGTATGCGCTTGCGCAACAAGGAAGGATCAAGCATTACTGGAGGCAATGAACACAGATGAGGCATGCATTAAGAGGCATATAAATTTAGATGCCTAGTTACATTTGATCAAGGTCAAGTGGAAGTGTAACAACCACAATCTACCAGATAAATTAAAATTCTTGACGTTTAATTGCTTAAACATTAGCTAACTATATAGTCTTTTGTTAGGCATTGTCTAAAGTAAATAGATTTATACACACAGCTTTTAGTTTGATGATGAACAGGGGCACAAGATTCGATATAGTGCACAATAAGTTTATTAAAATGGAGTTAAAAAATACTATGTGAGTGCACTGATGACGGCATAATAGCGAATTTGCATAATTCGGTTTTTGATAAAATATATAAATGAGTATCCCGTAAGTGACGCTTTGTACGGTCGACAACAATGGACACAGAAAAATAAAATTTTTGAAAGATGTAGCTTTGCTCAAATTTCCTAGCAAATTATGTTTATAATAAATGCTTCTGGAATAGTTTAACTAAGGGTTAGATTCGAGTTTAAGCATGAGGGAATGTGTTATGTAAACGGCATAATTTATGTTAGGTGTAAGGTTCTTGCCAATACCATTTAAGTTACGCATATTTATAAAGCAAATTTAACAATATCAAATTAGTTAAAATAATTTTATTCCAGAAACTAAATTTCAACTGGAAATAAATTTTAAACACGTTTTTAATCTCGAGCTGATTCGCAACCCGACAAATATATTGAAAAACCACATATACTTGAAGAAGTGCTGTTGACCGCCAGGCGGCATTAGTTTAAACAGTGAGAGATGAATCAATTTGTTTTCGAATATAAATAAAATTTTCGCGTCTTCTGCGTTTCAAATAAGCTCATGTGATATTTGTCGTAGAAAACGTTTGTATTATTTAACCATCAGGTCTTTTCTGACAGATGATTCATAGCAAAAGGCTAGCAAATCAATTAGACAAGGTCTGATTTTCTAGCGCGCTAACTGGTGGTTCAATATATCTTGTAAGTTTGGCATCCTCGAACATAACTACAATTTAGACTTTCAAGCTGTACAAGGTGTCTTGTTGGCTTGAACTTAGTTCATCATGTTTTTCTATAAATAATGTCTCCTTTTCGGTTAATTGTGAAAATAAGATGTATGTTTCTTTCATTTTAGCAACCAACACAAAATATAAATGTGGTATGAAGTAATGGAAACCAATTCTGCATAAAGTGAAACGAATGATCCACAGAAGCTTGAAGAGAGAAAAACGTTTTTTTGCTCTGTTCAATGAGAAGACGTTGGTTGTCTTACAATTATTTATTTCTTCTAAGAATCAAAATTGCACATCACAAAAATGTTTCTTGTCGCCTCTTTTTTGTTAAAGGTTTTCAAAGTCTGACGCAACGGTTTGGTTTTTTTTTGATCATTAAACTGTATGCTCTCATTCTGGAAAAATTAGTGGATAAGTTGTTCCAATAGAGGAAATACCACGAACTTAAACATATTTTCTAATAGTTGCAGGATGTTGTCTAAACGCGCCAATAAATGTTTTCATATATTTTGAATAACTTTTACTTTTTTATCTGGCACTGAAACAAACGCTACTGACCGATTACAGAACCCTTTATTCGGAAAATCGGAATAGGTAACCGGCAATTTCAATTAAATGCAATATAAGTAACAGCTGAATGTAATTAGGAGCCTTAATAAACAAAGACAATTACATTCAATGCTGTCATAAACAAGGATAATACAATAACAGCAATGTCCGTAGGACATGTTTTATGTTTCGCATTCTGGATTTCTAAATAATCTATGGAAATTTCATATCTTGAATGACTAACTTTTTAGTGTGTTCGAAATTAACTTATCTTGGTTAAATGTGCCCAGATTTTTCGCTGAAGAAGCTTCATTTTCAATCCAGTCTTCTAAATAAGATCGATTTAATTTGCTGTTTGAACACAATATAACATTTATCTGTAAATCATCATGAAGATTAATTATATAAGACCGTGTTAAGGCAAACACTTAAGTGCTCTAGTCTGAATTCCAGTACACAACGGAACATAAATGTTCCTTATGCAGATCGATGAGCCACACACTATCATCATATTCCCGATCGCAACCGACAAAGCAACAAGCCCGTGGCTCAATGGTAGAGCGTTCAACTCAATTTTCAAAGGTCGCGGGTTTGAATTCCAGGTGTGCCACACTTGAGACTGGGTATGACTGGCTGATGACGGCTAAAAAGCCAGAAATGGCCATTCGGGTCTCCCTTGTCTTTGTTGGTTCCACATTATCATTATATGCGACACGTCGATATGCGACCGCCTGTGTGGGCTCTAGTCTGACTTCCAGGGCCCAACGGAACATAAATGTTCTTTATGCAGATCGATGAGCCATACACTATCATCAAATCCCCAATCGCAACCGACAAAGCAACCAGCCCGTGGCTCAATGGAAGAGCGTTCGACTCAATTACCAAAGGTCGTGGGTTCGAATCCCAGGTGTGCCACACTTGAGATTAGGTATGACTGGCTGATGACGGCTAATAAGCCAGAAATGGCCACATCATCAATATATATATATATGCTGTTCGTTGGTTAAAAAAGACTGAAAATACGCATTTAGATCAGCGAGCCATTTGTGCATTTTTGATTTTATTCGTAAATCTTTAACAGTTTAATTCTATTAGCTTATGCCATAGCATGGCCACCGATCGTAGCATTTCATGGATTCGGAGATGGCGCATGTTTGAGGTGCGGTAAAAATTAATCTGCACCTGTAATAACTGCTACGTTTTTTCCTTCATGATTCAATTCAATGGTGTGTTTCGACTTAATTTCAAGACAGTGGCAAGAAGTGCCTTATGGCAAAAAATATTCTGGCAGAACATGATTGTGTTTTTTGTATTATATTATTATCATTTAAAATAACAAGTGCATATATCAGACTGACTATGATGGATAAAATTGGCTTATTCTGTTACTGTTATTACATCTTTTGTGTTAGGGGATATTTTATACCTGAAGGTAACTGTGTGGTCTCTCGCAGCACTGCCCTTTTTTGTTGCCAACACGACAATGTGCCCATCTTCACATGTAATTGCACATAAGTACTTTCTCTGACTAAGTTCGTGACGCACCTTAGTAAGGCACTTCCTAATACCCATTTTCCGTAAATTACTCCCTCTAAGTTCACCAAGTCATTGCTGTTCCCAAAACATTTTTATTGACTCCTTAAAGGCTTCTTGCTTGACGAACAGAACAAATCATTCTTAGCACTTTAAAATAAAATAGAAATATTCCTTAATGCAGTCCTGAAAAAACATATATTTTTAATAAACGTCTGCGCTTGATAAACCACCTGCACTCATATCATCATGAATTTCTCCATTATTAACTTGCTGGACTAACCTCCTGCAAACCGAACAATTCTTTTTAATAAAATGACTGTATCTACTATTAACTCACGCCATGTATTTTATTGGCATGAAAAACCATCAACATGACAAACATTTAAGTGGTCTTGTTATATTAATTTATTGAGTTTTTTTGATGGTTATAAAACCTAATATGTAAAAAAGAATATTATGGTTTATCTTATCAATTGTACGTTTCCTTTGATTAACATATAAAATGGTTCAAAATGTTTATTGCCAATATATTAATTATATTAAAAATCGTGAAATATTTACCAGTGATTCAAGGATGACCAGACAATAATCGTTGTGAAATAGGATATATTTTAATAAAGAAATCTGTTGAAAATTAACTAGCATTTCCTTTAAAAAATCAACCTTAATGAGATAAAGGGAAAGTTTTTAAAATTTATTAAACACTTTTTGACGAGGTGATCTCAGATCGTCCCTCATAGTGATCAACAATCGGTGGAGGTGGTGGTTGAGAGAGAAGTTTCTCAAGGCTACGTCATTGGCCCTCTCCTCTTCCTTATATACATGGACGACTGCGTTACTGAGTAAAACTGTGACACAGCCATGTTTTTAGACGATTATAAAACTTAAAGGTAATCCACAACGAGGCTGAGGAAGCAAATCTACAGGCAAACTTGCATTGACCAGAGGAATGGTCACATAACTGGCTCCTACCATGTTATGCTACCAAGAGCAATATTCTGCGATTCGGCAGACCCAGCATCAGGCATCAGAGAATTTACTTTTGGGACGACGCACCACTACCAGAGGTAGAGGCTTAGAAAGATATAGGAGTATGGATCACGCCCTTTGTTGAAACCATCGATCCCTTGCTCGAAAGAAGCAAAATCTGTCATGTCAAGCTTGTATCTAATTAATTTTTCCATTTGCAAAGTTCGAGAAAGAGTGCTTTAATAAGTTGTTTCGGGATGTTCTTCCGACATAAATTGGAATTTGCTAATTAAGCCGTGAAACCGTGGTCTTTTAAAAGATCACAAAAAACGTAAGATGTTCAAAAGTCGTGCAACCAAGATTGTTCAAGTTCAAAGCTGCCTGCCTAAACAGACACGATTATCCAATCTTGATATGTTTCCTATGGACTATAGACAGCTAAGCGGCGTTCTTATGCAAGCCTTTCGCATGCTGTGGGGTCTGGATTAATGATTTGCATCAAGGGACTTTTTTGCGTTGGCCACTACCACTTTTTTGTGAGAAAATCCTATTTAACTACGCGTGACAGGTGCGAGACTCGACACAAGAAGGTTCTTCTTCTCCAACAGAGTTATAAAGGCCTCAAATACTTTGCCTGCAGACATCATCATGTAACCATCCGTTAACACTTTTAAGCGGAAGTTTGACCAGTAGAGTCATAAGTGTCACAACGACATCAGAACCTGACACATTTCTTGAAGCATAGTCCCATCCACAATTTTCGCCATCTTTAATATACTTCTCTCTTTTTCTGAGTAATATTAATTTTACATTGTTTGTCCGATGCCTTGTTGTGCGACGGAGAGATAAAATGTTGTCCAACGTCCATGATATGCCGGCCTTTTTTAATTTAGAGTGTAATGTACATAAATATTTAGCCCAAAGGCTTAGCTATATTAACCTTAATGAACCTGAACTGAACTGAACTGAATATTATCCTCCCATGTCCTTGTCGGTTTTAGTTTATTATCAAATACTTTGCAAAGCAATGCGACAAACCTTAATGTGCTCTTTAGTGAGTCACCAGGGCACAAAAAATCTTGCATATTCATTAATCAGATCCTTGAACCGTGCACAATAATCATATTTTCAGGATGCAAATAAAATACGAGGTTCATGTTTCTCAATGATAGATCAATCGACTCCATTACCAAAGGCGGCGGATTCGAATCTGAGGTTGCCCACACTTGGGATAGGGAACGACTGGCAGATAACGTTGAATTATCCAGAAATGTCTTCTTTGTCAGCTTTGTTATTGTCGGTTCCACTTTATTTTCAATATTCAACCCATTGTGATGCGACGTCATGTTTGGTCTCTAAATTGAGGTCAACTGCACAACGGATCTTAAATGTTCATTAAGCAGATGGGTGAGCTACACACTATCGTCATTTTTTCAATAGCAACCGACCTAATATTTGGTATCTTGGATCAAAGGCAGGGTCTTTGATTCAATCAGATAACGTCATGGATTATAAATCTTTATGGTCACCATTTTGAATTTTGTATGACTTGGTGATGGCAGCTTAAATGGCAGAAATAACCATTCCGTACTACCTTGACATTGTTGAGTTCCCTTTATAAACATATGCTTCACGTCGCAGGGCGACCACTTCAGTGGGAAAGAAATGAGCACCCAGGCAAAATGGAACTTTTATTTTCAGTAAACAGTTAAGTGAGCTAAACACTATCATCATAAACGCGATCATAAACGAGCAATAAACGGAACCGTGGGTCGACCTCACAGAATTCGATTCAATCACCAAGGTCTCAAGTTTGAATTCCCGGTGGTGCTAACTTTTCTTAACTGACTCACTGGTGACGTTTAAAATTCAGAAATGGACATTTTATCCTCCCTTTCCATTTGTCGGTTCCATTTTATTAAGATATGATGAATGTCGCCAATGCTTCCAACTGTGTTGGGTCCAAAGTGATCTCGAGAGCAAAACAGAGCTCACATTTTCATTCAGCGACTTTGAGTGTCTTGCACTATCATCATTTTCCCGATCACGGAATCGAATCTCATGTTCTTTCCACCTGTAAAGGTGAACGACTGTATGATTGCGTCTAATAAGCCAAGCAATAAACCTTCCTTTTTTCTGTTGTCAGTGTCGGTTTACTTTTATTAAACAATTCTACATGTCGAAACGCAACCGCCTGTATGGGCCCCAAAATAAGCGTCAGGGCGAAATGGAAATTGCATCTTAAAAAATCAGATCTTTGGTCAGCTTTCTATAAACATATTACCTTTTACAACCGAAAAACAACGTGTGCGTATCTTAATGATATAATTTTTGACTAAATTTTTTAAGGTAGCCGATTCAAATCACAAGTGTTTTCCACTGGTTGTCACTTGCTGTTGACGGCTTATACACAAAACACGTCTACTCTGTTCTCCGTTGTCATGTTCTGTTCTATTTTAATTTACATATCAAAGCCTTTGCTATGCAACCACCTGCGTTGGCTCTAAAGTGATCGACGGGGCATATCGGAACGTACCTGTTCATTTAGACAATCGTTGAACCGAAAAACAAAGAGCCCGTGGCTGAATGATAGAGGTTTTAACCTAATTTAAAATGTTCGCTGATTTACATCCCAGGTGGTCACCACTTGGGTTTGAGTATGACCAGCTGATGATGGCTTATAAGCCACAAACTGCCATTCCATTGTCCATTGTCTCTGCCTGTCCCAATTTATCAATACATGATACTCGTCACTTTGCGACCGCTTTGAGGGTTTTAAAGTGAACTTTAATGCACAAACAAACATACAGGTTCATTAAGCAAATTAGTGAGCCGCACTAATTCATTTTTTTTCCCATTGCAACCACCAAAACAACGTGTCCGTGGCTTAATGTTTGACTGGTAAACTCAATAACCTAAATTTGAGGATTCAAATCCAAGGTGGTCAGAACTTTGGATCAAGGTAGACTGGCTGATTCGAGCTTTGAAGATAGAATTTACCATTCCGATCTCCATGTCTTTGTCGGGCCAAATTAATTAGCACTGGCTTAACGATGCCATGCAACCACCAGCAAAGGCTATAACGTGAGATCCAATGCACAAATAAAATTACACTTTCATTAAGCAACTCAGTGTGCCACAAACTATCATCATATTCCCGATCGCAACAATCAAAATAACTGGCTAATGGCTAAATGGTAAAGCGTTCGACTTAATTATTAAAAGGTCAAGATATCGAATCCCGTGTAGACCGAATTGGGAATAGGCATGACTGACTGCGGCCGACTTAATAAACCAGAAATGGCTACAAAATGTTCTCTTGTCTTTGACAGATTTATTTTATCATTGTAAACTAGACGTCTGTTAACGACTACCTGTGAGAGTTATACATGGAGATATCAACTTAATTAACAATTGTAGCCGATAGAAATCCCAGGTGGTCACCAATTAGGATTGAGTTTGACCAGCTGATGATGGTTAATAAGGCACAATTGGCCATGCTTTCGTCCCTTGTCTTTGCGTGTTCCAATTTATCAACCCTTGCTACTCGTCACTGTGCTACCGCCTTCGAGGGCTTTAATGTAGCACTAGTTCAAAACCAAACTTACCTGTTCATTAAGAAAATCGGTGAGCCACATAATTCCGTTATATTTCCAATCGCAACCTTCAAAACAACGTGTTCGTATCTTTAATGTTAGAAGGTTCAATTCAATAACCTGTGTGTGAGAATTCAAATCAAAGGCGGTCACCAATTCGGATAAAGGAAGACTGGTTGATGGGAGTTTAGAAGATAAATTTACCATTCTGATCTCCCTTGCCTTTGTTAGACCAACTTATTTAACATTGGCTTAACGATGCCATGCAACCACCAGCAAAGCCTATAACGTGAGGTCCAGTGCACAAATAAAATTACACTTTCATTAAGCAGATCGGTGTGTCAAACACTATCATCTTATTCCCGATCGCAACCATCAAAACAACTGGCTCATGGCTAAATGGTAGAGCGTTTGACTTAATTATTAACATTCAAGATATCAAATCCCTTTTGAACTGACTTTAGTGTGGGCATGACTGACTGCTGACGGCTTTTAAACCAGAAATGGCTTTAACTTTTTCTCTTGGTTTTGACGGTTTAACTTTATTATTGTATACTAGACGTCGCTTACCGACTACCTTTGACGGTTAAACAGTGAGTTTTTAGGGTGCAAGTTAACATAAATGTTCCGTTAGCAGTTCGGTTAGACTTTCACTGTCACCATAATTCCAACCGCACCTTAAAAAAAACGTTTCCGTGTCTCAATGTTAGTGCGTTTGACTTAAATACAAACTTTCGCGAATTCGAATCCCAGGTGATCCATACATGTGATTGGTACTAGATGGTAAGTGTTTGCGAATAGGCCAGAAGCGGCCATTCCATTCTCTTTTAAAAATGCCAGTAACAATTTGTTTTCATATGCATCATGTCGCATCGCGACGGCTTGCAAAGGCTGTGAAGTGAGGTCCACCCAAAAACGGAAAATATATGTTCCTAAGAATATTGGTGATCCGCATACTATCATCATATTCCCGATCGCACCCAACAAAACAACGAGCCCGAGCCTCAAGGGATTTTTTTTTACTAAATTGCGAATTTTTGTTGAGTTTGAATCCCCGTTTTTTCCCAAATGGGTTTGAGTACGAACGGCTGATCACGGTAAATAAGTCATAAGTGGCTATGATGTTCTGCCTTTTCATTGCATTAACGCTATATTTACATATGCTGCACATCCAATTCGACCACCTTCAAGGCTCTGAAGTAAGCACAATGGAACTTATATGTCCTTAAAGCAGTTTGGTGAGCCATTCATAGCATCATTTTCATTATCGCAGCTGACAAATTCAACAGAACCATTTTGCAACGGTAGACAATTCAAATCAAAAATTAAACGTTGTTTAATTGAATCCCAGATGTTTGGCACTTTGTATTGGTTCTGACTGGATGATGAGGCTTATAAGCCAGAAATGGTCATTCCGGTCTCCCTTGACTTTGTAGGTTCCTTTTTATCATTATTTGCTACAAGTCGCTATGAGACGACCTTAGTGACCTACTAAGTAAGCTCCGCGGAAAAACGAAAAAGAACACGTTCAATAAGCAGATTGGTGAGCCACTTACTTTGATCATTTTACCATTAAAAATGACAAAACACGGACAAGTGGCACAATGGTTGATCGGTAGACTCAATTTGTAAATGAAGCGGATTCAATTTTGTGGTTGTCCCCAGTTGGATTAAATAAGGACTGACTGATTACGGCTGGTAATAGAAAATTGGCCATTCCTGTCGTCGTCGTATTTTCGGCCCTTCATATTTATTTATAATACTCATCGCAATGCAAACGTCTATATTTAAATAATAATAAATTATATATTTAAATCCCAAGAGTGCCCCATCATTACTTACTTAGTAACATGGTTTAAATAAATCCAAAGTGGATAATTGCTGTACTATGTGAGCATCCATATGAACATCAAAAATTAGTAGTAAGGTAAACATATTCGTTTCAAAACGATTTGCCATTTTTAAAACAAACGTCACCAATCTTTGTCATATACGGTTAAACTGGAAAAGAAGAATTTCAGAACACTCCTAGGGCTTAATCGGAGTCGGAGTTCTGCAAGCCGCCAATTTAAAAAAATAGCTTCAAACAAAATTAATAGATAAATGCAATGGGATAGTATAATGATGTTGCTGACAACGAATGAGGGTTCGAAACGCTCCTTATCGGGTGAAATATAAGAAAAAGATATAAAAATTAAGGAAACAAATGAAAAACCAATATACTAGTATGTTATTTGTACATCTTAGGATCGCAGAAATTTTTGAATAAGCCTCTAAGATTCATCTCGCACGTGATAGACTGAGGGAATTTTGTGCACTTAGTGAGCCAAACTTTGCAAAATCTGTTGCTCAACTGTTTCGCCGTCGATCCTTCTCTAAACGAAGTTACTGAAATTCCTCCATTACTAAACGAAGACAAGAATTTCGTTCTCGAAGATTCTGACAAGGTAAAAACTGTTAAGTGCGTTCTTTGCAAATTTTCTTACGATGAAACCTGAACCGTTCCTGACTTTTCAGGCATCCTCATTGAAATTTTTATCCGTACTATTGATTCCTTCTTATAATTAATTTGTTAGCAAATTATTCGTCTAAGAAACTCACACTGTTCGGCGACTGATGGTATTTAAAACTCAGTTATTAAGACAGTGCCGAGCTTCCCCAATTGCTTAGCCATATATTCTCAGTTAATATTATTAATAATTTTTTTCCTGTCTAATGGAAGACATCTATTAATCTTTTGTCTTCAATTCGGGATCTCATTCGGATGTGAATAATTATCGAAGCGTTCACAAAACCCCAGCTCTAGCAAAACTTCTAAATAAAATTTTTTTAAATAAAATTCTCGAATTTAGCCGACAAAATGTGCTCTTGAGCGACTCGCAATATGGTTTTCTACCTGGGAGATCATGCGCAAGTTGTCACTTAGCCTTTATTAACTTCGTCACATCCCTTCGTAATGAGCAGCAGTCAGTGGTTTTGATCTACTTTGGCCTGACCAAAGCCTTTAACCAGGTAGTGCACAGTTGTCTTCTGGTCAATTTGGAAGCCCTCGGCATCCGGCTTCCTCTCCTTGACTGCATTGGTTCCTACCTGTCTTACCGCAGCCAGAAGGTATTAGTATGTAAAAGGTTTTCGACGCCTCACCCGATAACGAGTGGCTTTTTGCAAGGCATTGTTCTAGGTCCCCTTCTGTCCATTCTGTACATAAACGACATTTTAGCATTAATCACAAATTTCAAACATTAAGTTTACGCTGACGATCTCAAGAGCATTTAATCATTTTCTAAAGACACTGCCAATAGTTGCGTTGATAAAATAAACACTGATCTACGTATGCTCTCACGTTGCAGCTGTACTTAGCAGATGAAATTTTCTCCATCCAAGAGCAGTGTCATATGTTTTAGCCCCGACTAGCTTCCTGGACTCATAGTTTTACAAAAACATACACGTTTAGAACGATCAACCATTAAAGACTTAGGTCTAAGTTACAAGAAGAAGCTAGCATTATCGCCTCATGCAGATTGAATTTCTGCAAAGGCTGCACAGATAAGTGGTTTTATATCACATATCTTCATCCTTTCCGGAAATAAAGTAAAACCTATACCGCATGTTTGTTCTTTTCTATCCAATAATACTTCTGCCCCCTCTTTTGTTCTAATGAATGCCTCTGACAGCAGTAAGATTGAAATAGTTCGGAGGGTTTTTACTCGAAGACTATTTTCTCCTCTTGGATCAAATATCTCTTAAATGGATAGATGCCAGTTAGCAATCATTAAATTTCTTTGGGTAAGAAAGCTCGATGCTGGTCTCTGCTTCCTATTTCGCGTTAACCCTAGTCCAAATCTCCCAGGAATTAAAGCTCTCACTCCGGCAGATCGACCCTTTTGCAACACGCAATTCCTAAATAATCATTTTACCACCCCTTAGCTCCACAACTAACAGTTTTCAGTCTTTTGCTTCCAAATATGCTTTTGTATGAAATAATCTTCCCCTGGAAATAAGGTTTTCGTCGACATTAGCTATTTTCAAAACCAACAAACGCAAATATTTAACTTTGGAAGATATCAAAGTCTTTATTGTCTGTTTCCTTCCCAAACTTGCAACTTTTAGATTTAAAAAAGGTTCCTTTTGGTATATGAGGCAGCTTCTTTATATTATATTGGTCTATAAATATATTTTCATCATCCTCAGCAAAAACAACTTCTACATTCATTTTTTCGTTCCCTCCTTTTAAACTAGCATTGCCAACTTCTGACAATCTTGAAAATTTCCTCCTAATTTAAAACCCTAACGATAGTCTCCAGTTTCTGCTGATGATCGAGGCGAGTTCTGATAGTTTCGCCTCTTTGGTGGTGGACTATGCATTCAGCAAGGCCGCATCTCGATAACATCCTCTCTACACTCCACTGATGTTTATAAACAGAAGCTCCGACAACTATTTTGTCTCTAACCCGAAAGGGAGCGGTCAAAACACTCATACGTTGTCGGCAACAAAACAATACTATCCCATTGCATTAAGCTATTATTTTTTTAGTGAAGCATTATTTTTCTCCTATTTTTTTAAAAAAATGGCTTTTCGCCTTTGTGTCATCCAATTTACCCGAAAAGACGATTTTTTATTGCTTCTTTTTCTGTTCATTGTATATGCCAAATATTGTTGACTTTTGTTTTAAAAATAGCAAATCGTTCTGAATCGGATATGTTAACCATACTACTTATTTCTGCTGTTCATATGGATTCTCACATAATGCAGCATTTATCCACTTTTTATTAAATTAAACCACGATACTGAGTTTTTAATGATAGGGCCCTATGTGCCTTAAATATACAATTTATTTGCTTATTTATTATCTCTACGTTGGTCAAGCATTTTTCGATCGAACGTGTAAAACGGTTCATAAAATGTTGTTCGAATTTATCTTGTGTTTGGTAGTTAGTATATTTTAGAGATGAAACTCGCTGAAGGAAATAAGCATTTAATAAATTTAACAGACAAACAGAAAAAACAGCGTTTTTTTGTCCATGCATGATTTTTAATGTGATGCTGACAATCATAACATCTGATTAACAGGAAGTATGTTGCCTGCATTCGACCAATACCAGAAGTAACGTGCCTTACTAATTGACAGAAAAGTCTTATACCATTGTCTTCTACGAATTGGCGAGGATCGCATAAATTAGCTTATTTGACAGAACTTTCCGTTATGTGAGAAAGGTAGAATAACTGCTAAACATAAGTCCTTTTTGACTAATGAAAGCTTCACTTATGGAATAAGTATTTGGTTAGCACCAGCAAGGCACTGACTAAGCAAACATTAGTAACGAAATAAATTTATGACAGTGTGCAGACAAAATGTACAAATACATAACATCTCCTGCTATGTCAACAGTTTGCGATGTTTTAAAATTAATGGTGAACTAGAAAAACATAGGCAGTGAAACAAAACTTATACCATACAAATGGAGGCAGAGTTCAATAAGCCTTCATTTTACAAAAGAATGTAGTAGAAAAAACATTGATTAGGAAAAAAATGGTCAGGTAGTAGAGTAGGGCATTTATAAGCATTTCAGAATAAGATAATAAAACGTCGAGGTGATTCGTTCTCGATCACTTAGGCGTATGAAACAAAATCTCACGAAAATGCGTCAATGGACTTAAAGCCCCAGCTTCTTAGGATCCAGAATTGAATTCTGATGATGATTAGTTTCCAAAAAAACTGTAGCATCTTAGATTGTGGACCACCGAATGTGTACGTCCGAATGACGTCATCGTTTAGATGACTAGTGATATAAGGAGACATCGAAGTTCATGGGCGACTGGAGATAGCGAATATATTTTTTCAAGAGGGTCACTTAAATTCCTGATGGTCCTTTCTCCGAGTCATAGGGAAAGCTACTGGGAAAAGATAAGGAAAATAAAAGGGTTTAATATAATCAGTGTTAAGATAAATGAGCAGTCTTCGCTTGAATGCAGATAGATTAGTTAACGAACTTATTTCAATTGGCAAGTTATTCTAAAGAAAATATATACCAGAAGCAAAGAACAGAGAGCGTTTACACGTGGAGGATGCAGAGGGAGGTATAATTATGCAAGAATTTCTTAGGTTATAAGGAAGACTAAGGGGGGTAATAACAGAAAGCTTGGGGAGAGTTTAACTATTATTAAGTCGAAAAAGAAGAAAAAAGCCTGCTTCAATTCTCCTGACCCAAAATAAATTTTAGCTTTATTAAATGGCATCTTCTTGACTAGGAATTAATTTAAATAGTCGGAAAATATGAGTTTTTTGTGCAATGTCTTTGGACGTTTTCAATTTTCGAATGACTAGATTCGTTTATCAATCCGAAGAAGGGACAGCAAAATCCAAGAATTGGAATAAAAACATACAATAAAGTCTTCATTTAATTTCAGTAAGGAAGAAATTATAAGAAATAAAGCCGCAATTCTGAGCAGCTTTGGCGAAAATTCTATCGGCATGAGGTGAAAGATCTTATTTATTGGTGTAGCTTTAGCCCAAGACCTTGATAAAGGAGCATTCAATCTTAGGGCAACCTTCCAAAATAAGAGGTTGCGGCAGCCTTACAGGCCTAAAACTCATGTAGCAACACTTAGTAGGTGAGACCTCCATTAGCCATGTGGAGCTCTAGGCCGAAAGAGCGTCTAAGTCTGAAAGAGTTTTTTCTAGGCACCGTTCGGTCGTAGAGTTAGAGAAGGAATAAACGAATTTGAGGTCATCGGCATAAATAAAAGATTGAGAATGTTTAATTATCGATGAAATATCATTTATATACAGAAGGAACAACAAAGGATCTAATACGGTACCTTAAAGGACACCACTAACAATCGGGGTAGAACTTGAGTATGAGGACCCTACTAAAACCTTTAGCTTACGATCACTAATGTTTCAAGCTTGCATTAATGGCGCAGAGGAGATTAGTGTATCGTTAAAAATCAATCGTTTGCGATTTTAATGTCCGACATACTTTGCAATGTAAGGATTGACATAATTTTAATAATGAACAGTTAAATACGATGGAAAACGTAATAAAATATTTTTTTTTCCGGGATTGTATGCTTGATTTGAGATTGCGATAAAATGTTAGAAGTTATTTAGTACAGTTTGTATCAAACCCCAGCTGGACCGTGTCTTCACATATTATCTGCTGCATTACCGATTCGTATCCCCTTGGCTTGAATTTGCTTCCATAAATTCAATTCTTTCCGATCTTGGTACACGTTTATGCATCTGACCCATGAAATTTTCAATTTAAATATCCTGCATCAATCTATTTGATAATTTAGTAGGAAATACTAATATCACCGGCAAAGTCTCGAAAGGTAACAAAATAATTCCTTTTTCAATCAATCCACTTCTCTGCGTTGAAGTTAAATAAAGCCTTAAATGTCAAACCTCTTTAATTTTAATCTACGGTACACTAAAATTTGTAAGGCATGATTTATTGATTGAACCACCTGATCCCTTAATGACAATTAAATTTATCTGGCTATGTCCGGGCATAGAAAATTTGATCTCTGTTGCAAGTGTGACCCACCTGTTTGAGAGTTGCCAGTGGGTAGATATCAGACGGTCATTACGAGCAAACTGTTAAATTCCGCCTAGTTTCACCAGGCTCCGGCACACGTGCATACTGACAATGTCAGAAGCAGTGACCATACAGCTCTCAACGCATCATCGTGTTCGCAAAAACTGCTCAGACAAAGGTCGAGTCTTTGTTGTCCGTAGACTAACCCATTTCGCGGGTTCCCGCTTGCCATGTTATGGTACATCAATGATAAAAAGACCTTTTTAGTTTTAAGACGCTTCATTTCCTGCCCACATTATAAAAATTCACCCGATTCTCCTAAATGCCGTTCCCAACCAAACGTTTACTAGATATTTAAAAATGTGTTATTGTACATGTCCCCAATAAACGTAATGTATAGTAGTAACCATAAACATCTGAAAGCGTAAATTTCGCTTAGCAATAAAACCAAAACCCGTTAATAATTATGGCCAATGGAACATCCGTTTGTATTCAAGGTCGTAAACATTTGTGATATTTCTACAGTCACAAGTATGAAATTCGCATTGTCAAATTCACGTCAATTATCTGGTCAGGACGATCCCAGATCGTCAGCGAATTTTTCTAATGCTATCTTATATTTTACAGAATTTTACAGATGATGTTCTTAACGGCGGCAGTACGCAACCGCACGCAATTTTTTTTAAATTGACAGCTATGATATGGGCATCTCAGTTCAGTATGCAAAAACATAGTACAATTTTTAGTTAAGGAACATAACGCTTCAGTGCATTAAGTTGTGCAAAACGTTTTATATGAACCTATGCTGAGGCTTAAAGCAGAAACACTAGACGGCTTCATGCATTCTGATCCTTTATGCTGCAAGTGTAACTTTTTCTAAGATATAAAATGTGAAATCCAATTCATTGAATGATTTCCTTCATAAACTTGACTGAGTTCTGTCAAGTCGTATTAGCTTCTTGCTCAGAGTAATAAGGTTAATTGAGCCCTTTGAAGCAGTTCACAATATGCTAGCATTCGAGGGTTCTATTGTGAAGTTAATTCTAAACTTGCCTTATCGTATCCAATGGACATCAAAAAGCAATTATACGAATAGGAAGCAACGATGGCCAACCTGCAACTCCATCTTGCCACTAGATAAGCATATCATACCCAAAAGCGTGTTCGTAGGTTATAATTGTCTTGCACCGAACGGTAGAACACATTTAATATAACAGGAAATAATGTTAACCTCGGTTCCAACAGGTAACAAAGTTAAATGGACAAAAGCGACATACCTACCAATCGGTACATTTTTTGTTTTTGTGATTGTCAGGCCTAAACTATACCTACCTCAAATAAATGAGGTAAAACTAACTCGTGTTTTTGCGCCAGTATTGCGTTTAAATTAAGCGCGTTGGCTTTATCTGTCTTACAAGCTTCGACGTTGGATCAACTACAAAAAAGACATTCGCATCATGGCTCTTAAGCAAGGTGTTTTTCTTTTGGATGTATTCGGTCTTGTCTAGTATAACCATTGACCGCCCGGCCTCTGCAGTTTCTGTAAAAATGCCCTTGTCAGTCTTCAGCGTCATCTGAGGACTTGCTTCCGCATTCAAGGTCGCCTTATTGCTCTGTCTTATTTTTCATAATCTATGTCATGTAAAGCATGTTTATAAAGCATTTTAAGCTGTGCGCAAACTTGTGTGCGGTGGTTTTTATGCCATTGTTGACGTTTCGGTTGCTGTCTGTTGGTGCTCCCTGTCACTGTCCTTCATTCCCAATGAATACTCGCGCCTTGCTGAGTTCAAAACCGATAGTTGTTCTCGTAGTTTTGTATGCTCGATCGGTTTTTTACTCTGCGTTAGTGCTCAAAAGGCTTCCACGACTATTCTTTTTCTCCCTTGGTCTTGCTTATGTCTGGTCATAAATCTTGCAGGCCGTATTTCGGACGGAACTGCAGCTGTTGAGCTCTGTAGGCTCCTGGCAGAGTAACGTAGCGGCTGGTTGATTAAGAAGAGCTATGAAAGGCTACTTACTTCTCCCTTGCGGGAATGAAATGTATTGTTATTCGTTTTTCCAAACCTGCATTAAACAGTGTTTTTAAAATGCAATTTTTGTATAATCTTAAGTGGTTTGATATACAATTTTATCGCCTTTAAGTGAAATGCATTCGCTGTATGAAGGGCACAAACATGTGCCCACTGATCGCCAATTCTAAGTTGCTTATTAACATTATTCGGTTGCTAAAAAACTTCCGAATGGTGCACAATGTTGGATTTTTTCAATAATTCAGCATATCATAAATAACACTACATTAAATGCTGCTTTTTACGTCTCAAATAAATTTAAAAAAACAAGATTTACCAACTCAAGTTTCTGCCACACTTCTGAAACAAATTTTACCATTACAAAAAAGGGTAATTGCATATGAGCGAAGATCATTATAATCTCCAGTTAATTTCTTCCATCGGACGACGCTGCCAGCCAATGTCCAGTTTCATTCTTACTCTATATCAAGGGAATTCAAGAAGGTAGCTATATCATCAATGAAATGACAGAACAGTAAATCATTTTATATTTTGAGTGAACTGTTATGTGTTGTATAGCATCATTTTGGTGGCTAATACATTAACAGGTAGCATAATAACCACACATATTTGGAGCACTGCACTCTGACTCTGAGTCCTGTATTGAATAGCATATCCTTGCTTACATCCAATGGTCTAGTACCTAATGCCAATGCAATGCGCCTTTTACTTATCAGCTTGAGTTTAAAGATTTAACACCTCACCTCACCTCACCTTACCACATGTTCTATCGAAGCATGTCACCCAATACATCATAGCCATGGGTGTGATATTTGCATGATTTGGAGTTTTTAATCCACATTTCGTCATGGAGAATAAAAAGAGGCATAAGAGCATACGTTGCACCGACTTCTAAGCGAACTTAACATACGCTCAGAAATATTATGACTCATTTTTCGCTTTCCTTGCTCCCAATCGTAGCCTGTCCTGTGGCAACCCGCATTCCGATTTCTTGCCCGAGTTTAACCCGACCAGGCATGCAGAATTTAGGACCCAATTATTCTGCTTCGAGCGATGTTTTATCCAGTGTCATAGAAGAATAGTTTTTGAACGTACCGATCTGGAGTTTTGGGTAACCTTGATTATGGTTTTATTTCATGCACCTTTTTGAAGAAGTGGCAATTTCTTTTGCGTCTCCAAGTTTTTCTTTTTATGGTCTGAATATAGCTGCCTTATTCTGTTCTCTCGTCTTCTGCCAGGGTGTCCAACACGACAGCGCGTTGACACACGTGATGCTTTATTATGTGATCTTCACAGGCGTCCATTCCAGTTGGTTCCCTGCGTATCTTCTCAGAGTTTCGGTCGTAACAATTTTACTATTGCATCGCATTGCTCTCCAGTAGTGGTTCGGATACTCGTTTCTTTCAATACATTCCCTAACAACGTTGGCAAGTTTGGTCTCCTCCACAAGTCTTGTGTGGGAACGAAGGTACCCATGGAGTGCCTTTAACACCACGGAACCTTTGGACTGCTTTAGAGTTGCGAAAAATTCCCATCAAAGGATTCAGAAGACTAGGTGGCTAGCATACGCGTGCTTTCGATATATATATAATCAGGCCTGTTCATTTATATGGGAAACGGAGTTTAATTATTTAGAATTTATATTTGGTTAGCACTACAAGGGCACTGTCTAAGCAAACATTAGTAACGAAATAAAGTTATGACAATATGTGCAGATAATATATACAAAAACATAACTTGTCATGCTATGTCAACAGTTAGCGATGTTTTAAAATTAATACTGAACTATAAACAATAGGCAGTGAAAAATTCTCCTTCCATTAAAATGGAGGCAGACTTTAATAGGCCTTCATTTTTGAATATAAGGTACGAGAAAAAGACTGCTAAGAAAAAAATGGTCAGGTGGTAGAGTAGGGTAATACTGCAGTAGCATTTCAGAATGAGATAATGAAACGTCAAGGTGATTCGTTCTTGATCACTTAGGCGTATTAAACAAAATCTCACAAAATGCGTCAACGAAGTAAAGTCCTCAGCATCTAAGGATCCAGAATTGTATTTTGATGATGGTTTTTATTCAAAGAAACGGCAGCATTTAAGATTGTGGACCACCGAATGTGTACATCCGAATGACGTCATCGTTTGGATGACTGGTAATATTTGGAGACATCATAGTTCATGGGCGACTCGAGGTAACCAAATTATAGTTCCAAGAGAGTAACTTAAGATCCTGATGGTTATTTCTTTTAGTCATGGGAAAAGCTACTGGGAAGAGGTAAGGAAACTAAAAGGGAATAGAATTAGTGTAAAGATAAATGTGCAGTCCAGGCTTGAATGCAGATAGACTAGTTCACCACCTAATTTCCATTGGCAAGTTATTTCAAAGATAACTATACCTAGAAGCATAGTATACAGAGCGTTTACACGTGGAGAATGCAGAAGGAAGTTTAATTAGTGCAGGATATCCTAGGTTATAATGAAGACACACCAACTGCTTAATTATCTAACAAACGCTAACCTCATACCTTCCTTGAAACATGCTTTCTTACCTAAAAATGCATGTCAGTCCTGCTATCTCACCTTCCTTGAATTCGTTTCAAGTAACAGAGATGACGGAAACATGGTAGCTACGATATACTTTGACCAAAAAAGCGTTCGATAAAGTCTCCCATCAAAGGCTTCTAGTAAAGCTAATAAGTCATGGGATGGAATTTTCTTTCCTCGACTTTCTAAAATCTTACCTTCAAAACCGTAATCAGGTAGCTCAAATTTGAAACGTGGTCTCAGAACCATCTCATTTTAGTAGTGGAGTACTTTAGTGGACTATCCTATGTCCCCTCCTATTTCTTATATGCATTCACGACTTATCCTCTTTATCAACTTCAGCTAAAACATTGCTATATGCGGATGACTTAAAACTTGCATATGCATATAACAAGCATACAGTAGCCAGTATGTAAAGAACGATGAAAAATGATCTTAAAAGCTAAGCGAATGGAGTACTCTATGGGAAATGCCATTCACTCTAAGAAAATATAATCTCCTGATTTTTGGTCCACAAAAACGTCCACCCATAATTTTTAATAATCAGGAAATAAACGAGACTACATCAATAAAAGACTTAGGTCTTAGCCATACAAATACTCTTGATTTACCTACCCACGTTTACCAAATATCACAAAAAGCCACTAGACTATGCGGATTCATTTGTAAAATTGTCTCCTCACCTGCCCTAAAGACAGGACTATATTTACTGTACGGTTTTCCTCCCCTGGATTACTGCTCAATTTTATTTGGCATAAGGCCGAACGAAACTTGAAGCCATTCAAAGACGCTCTATCAGATCCTTATCCAAATGTGATGGCATTCAAGGCTCATACATGGAACTTTACAATAGATATGTTCTTCAACCCCTCTGGATCAGAAGACTCGCAAATGGTTTCACTTTTCTATTCAAAATCACACGCGTGCAATATATTCTCAGAATGAGTATACTAAAAAAATCGAAACGGCCCCCGAGACACTAGAAATTATGAAAATATTATAAAAATTCCTTAATTCAAAAAGGTCGAACGATCCAACTTCTATTCCATAAGATATGCGACAATATGAAATGCCCTGCCAAGTTCTATCAGAGATAGTCGAACCCTACTAGAATTTAAAATAAAAATCAAACAAAATCTGTTAAATAATACCAAACATCTATTTTTGAATAAGATAGGACATTTTGCAACTCAGTTATTTAACATCGAATTCGGGCCGAAAGGGCTCTGATAACGCCAACTTCGGGAATCACGCGTTTTACAACCAGTGGTTACTATCGGCGAGAGCTACTTCACTCCGGATGAGTTGCCGTAGGTGCATCTAAAAGTCGAGCAAACAAAAACGTACTTTGCGTGCACTTCCGATGACGGCGATAGCCATTTTAGGCCAGCAGCTCCACGAGTAGTTATTTGACGTCCTTTTATGAACCTCTTACGACAAACTGCAATGCACATAGAGATAAAGAATTTAATCATCTGGTTATGTGGTAAATTATAGCTGGTGCGAAGTGACCTACAAGACACATGGACACCTATCCTCTGGCTATTCTCAAGTGTTCTCAATTTAATGATTTATATACCCATTATCTAAAAAGCAGCTTTTTTCAATTTTTAAAACATACAAAATGTATGATAATTTTACATCTTTTAATGTTTTTGGATAGCGTCTTAATCGTTATATATAATTTTATTATTGTTAAACAAGTAACTTTAAAAATAACTTTAAAATTTTATTATTTTTTATTGCAGTCTGTTAGTAGTTTATTTGCTCCGTCTTTAACATCATTTATGCTCTTAGTAATTCGAATGCTGAACGAGCCGCATGGGTAGGTTTTGATATGGCTTTATGAAATGAATGGTCTTAAATGTTCCATAGAGCTATATTAAACATAATCAACACTATGTTATTTAATACAAATATGAAGACTGTAGCACTGCATTGAAAGTTTCTTACCGTTGAACTGTTCCTGCCCCTAATTTTTTTCACCTTTTTAGCAATCAGTCAACTAAATCTAATTAGTCGGCATACTCTGAAGAAAGCTCTAACCACGTGTTGCACGGGCGTCCATAGAAGCTTCTAGAAAACGAGCCCCTTAAGGGGTGGGCACGCGAATCTTCATCCTTTCTATACGTCTAGCATTTAAACATGATTTATATTTCTTATAAAGTTTTATAGCATAACAATATAGTATAAATGTTAATGTAAGGAAAATAAACCCAGCTTCAGTTTGTTTAAATTCATTTCCCTAATGCAACTCAACCAATCATCACCGGTGGGATCCAACCTTGCCAATGGAGATGTTAAAAATACGGCTGTGGAATGAAATCCTGGACCCCCGTTTATCCGGCCGCATCTATGACCAGGAACCATCTCCGCAGGCCGTCCCTTCCTCCTCCCGGATCCTAACTGAACAGCCATCGAATGGACTTCGATTATTTTTGTACGTAGGTTCCCCCTTCCCATTAGTTTCTTACTGTACTTAGGTTACTAGTGTATTGTACACATCCACGTATTCCTTTCATTCTGGGTCGCTCCTTGTGCGATTCGGGCACGATACAAATTGGTGGTAGTTGTGTTCTTCTCAATATCGGTGATAATTCATTCGGGAAATTGGTCACAACTCTGCAGAAGCTCACCGTGCATTCTGCGCCCGCACCAGATAAGCTGATTTGCGCAACAAATGTCGCTCGCTGGGAGGCGCGTTGCAAAGACTACCTCCATGGTCTCGACGGCAGGGCGCACAGTGGGGCCATCCTTGCTTTTCTGTACGAGGAGGTCTATGACCTCGCCTTTTCGGCAGACATCTCAGTGGCCACAGCTCACTCGGCTGTCCTTGATGGTCTTAACGAAATCTTTGGGAGTTCTGAACACACTTCGGTCCTACAGGCGGATTTCCATCGCCATTATCAGCAACCGGGGGTGTCGATCAACGACTTCCAGCAGGCCTTTCGGCTCCTCAGGTGGAGGGCTTTCCCAACACTGGATGCAAAGGCCCTGAGTATTCGGGTGCTTGAGTGACTGGTCGCTGGTGTCCATGATCCCCAGGTCCCGAAAATCCTTTTGCGATATCAACATCCAACCCTCGTGAAAGCTCTTAACCGGGCTCGGGAAGAGGAAGTCCTCCAGGCTGCGGTGAACAACGATCGCGGTCGCTGTTCGGTATCACAACCGTCCAGCCCCACTCTTCCCGTAACGCCTCCACCAAGCCTCCGCGGCAGTCTTCCTCTTGTGGTTTTCTCCCCGGTGAAGAACCTTATGTCGACCCAGACCCGACGTCCACTAGGACCCCAAGCCCGCCGCATCATCGATGCCATTGACGCAGGTCCAGAACCCACTGACGGTGAGTACTACATTGTTCCTGATACAGTTATATAAAGCTTAGGCTCGACTTATTGTCCCTTAGTCAAAGGTACTGTAGGAAACACTAGTCTTGTCTGTTTAGTAGATTCTGGCGCTGGATGCTCGTTAGTGCGTTTGCAGCCATTCCTAGAATTCAAGACTATGATCCGGTACTGTAATAGGCTGAATTTTACCCTTCACATGGCCAACGGCGCAAACCTCAAGAACACTGGTCTGGTAGAATTTTCCTTAGATTTAGCTGGATTTAGTTTCATTAATCAATTTATTGTCTCCCAGACATAACTTGGGATAAAACAATTGGAGTTGATTTCATTGATAAGTTTAAATATTTTGTAGCTTTCGGTAGGCGCCTTCTGCACACAGACTTAGTTAAGGTCCCCTTTCTTCCCCGTATTCCTAGACTGGCTAAGTTACCTGTGTGTACAGTTACCTATAATGCTAAGGAACTTATCCCAATACATCTTGATCAGACTTGTGCCAAGAGTTTAAGTGATTTATTTGAAGAATTTAAAGACATATTCGATCTATGGAGATCTACGGGTAGGAGAAATGTGATGGAGCATTGCATTGACACGGGGGATGCACGACACATCCGGGTCCCACCTAGGCAGTTTCCAATCTTCAACCAGAATTAATTGGATACTCTCATAAGCGATATGCTCAATCGTAATATGATCAGGCCATCTCGCTTTCCCTGGTCGTCACCGAGAGTGCTTGTAAGGAAAAAAGCCGGCTCAATGTGACTTTGCATTAGCCATTAAAAACTATACAGCGTAACCAATAAAGATTCTTTTCCACTCCGGCGAATTGACGCGACGTTGGACATCCTCGCCGGTAATACGATATTTTCAAAACTTGGTTAACCTTCCGGTTACTGGCAGGTTGACGTTAGACATGCAAACAGGGAAAAGACGGCTTTCGCTGTCCCCTCAGGCCTCTATGAATTTGAGACAATGCTTTCGGGTTGGCAAATGCCCCTAGCCCCCTCCAGCGTTTGATCAATCAGGTTCTGTCCCAGTTGATTTTAAACACGTGTTTTGTATACATGGACGACAGTACGACCTCGGGAAGGATTTTAACAACCACATTGAAAATCTGCAGTCTATGTTCGAGAGCCTTAGACAAGCTCGTCTCACTTTAAAGCCAAGCAAGTTCGTCTTTATCAAACCGCGTATCACGTTTTAGGACATGTCGTCTCTGCCAAAGGCATAGAAACCGATGATGAAAAGATAAGGCAAATTCTTGACCCGAGGTTTGCAGTTTTTTAGGACTTGCTTCGTACTATTGGCGTTTTATCAAGGACTATGCTCATATTGCAAGCCCCCTTCGTAAGCTGACGCCGACAGATGTCAAATTTAAGTGGGCTGCTGACTGTGCTACCAGCTTCCAGATGCTAAAAGATAAGCCATGCTCCTATTTCAATTCTAGTTTTCCCTAACATCAGCTCTGATCCTGGAAAATCTGTGTTAGACACGGACGCTAGCGATAATGTAATAGGGGCTGTCCTCTTCTAGCAGCAGCCCGACGGTACCGAACGTGTCGTCCAGTATCTCAATTGTTCGTAGACTAAGGCACAACGTCCTTACTGCGTGACTCGCAAAGAGATGCGAGCATTAACATATTTTGTTGAAGAATGTCGGCCGTACTTTCAGTATCGGCCATTCCTCATGCGCACAGATCATATTTCTTTGACGGGTTTGCGAAACTGTAAGAATCCTAAGGTGCAATTCGCTCGGTGGCAGGAAAAACTGGCAGAATATGAGTTCGAATGCGTGTTCCGACCGGGTCGCCAGCACGGAAATGCCGATGCACTCTCAAGGAAACCGCATCGCCTTCACGGTGAATGCCTGTCGTGTACTGATGTCAAAATATCCGTTGTTGCCTTACAAAGCCTGCAAAGCCTCATTAAAGTTATCGCAGATTTACGTCAAAAGGACGAATATAAAGGTTAATTCTATAAATAAAGTTTAAATTTGCTAAGTTTACCTTATTTTCAGCGAAGAATAATTTGCAGTTACTGGTATACCAGTTGATATAATTTTTCATCCTGCATAGCCACTTCGCTAATTCTAATTTCAGTTTAAACTCGTTACCTAGCAGATATTTGCTTAAGACACATATTTCAAATATGACATCTTTTATTCCGCAAAACTTATATTTTAAAATCAATATGAAACCCCAGTCAGTGCTAAGACGCCAAAATCCACTTCGCGTAAAACTTCCACTGGAGCAACCCTCCTTAAGCATGAAGAAATTAGACCTTGATGCCCTGGAAAACTTTAATACCTTTTCGTCTAAATACGGTTCTCTCTTCACGATCCTTGGCACTATTTTTGAGGGAAATTTGTCTTCACTCACTTCTCAAAAATGCGTGAAACTAGAGCCTTTTATAAACATGGTCAGTACCGAGTCAATTGACCGACATAAGAGAAGTTTCAATTTTCTTTTAAAAAACGTCCCAAACAGTCAAATCCCCCCCTGAAAGCTTCATTTCATTTCCTTTACTCATGCGGCTTTAACTTTAAAGTCGCTGAAGCTAAAAGGTTGTCTTCCAGGTGCAAAAACCCGCCAGTTCTGGTCAAACGTTTTTCAGCGATTGAAGTTGACCTTAACTTCTCTAAGTATGAGCACTCAGCTCAATATTTGAAAAGAAAACATGTTTTTTATCTGTAGGGATAAAACCTCAATGAAACGTCGGGTTTCACCCTCATTAGCAAACAAGAAGCCTTTGTCTACACTGCCAATATCAAAAGTTATCTTAGAGGTTTGTCCTGTAGCTAATGCAAGCCCACGGCCCTCCGGATCGACAGGAATTTCGATTCCAGCTGAATCTTCACCCGTTAACCTTGTTCCTTGTTTGAGTGAAATTGTGTCAAAGCCACTTCTTTCTCATTCCAAGCAAACTATGCCTGCTATAGCTGCCAAATCTACTAAACCTAAGCAAACTCCTAGTAAATCTGAATAATTGGATAATGCAGGCATTAAAATCAGTTATGTCATAACCGATGGAAACCTGCTGACCCCTCAGCATCTTCAGCAGCTGCGAACGCTAATGTTAGCATCCTTCTTAACCCAAAAGGTGGCCGAAATCCCTAAAAAATTTACGCTTCTAATTATGTTACCAGTTAATCGAAATTATTTATTCCTTTTTCAAATGCACGTTTTCCGCCAATTTATGCAAACTTCCCTCAAATCTCATTTTTATGCCACCCCCTATCTTTCAAATGCCACAATATAGCCTTCCTATACAAGTTTTTCATCCAAATATACCGTTGTACAATAATCTCAGTTCTCTTAACAGTAACATTTCGACAAATTGTAGACCAGAGCGATTTTGTTTCCCACCTTTCGTTTTTTCTTTGCAGTTTTCTTCTCCGCCACCAAATTATCATTTTTAAATAAATACTGATGAGCATAACCTGCAGCTCAGGAATACGCTCAGCTAAGTTTCACTCAATGCGAGATCAGTTGTAAATAAGATGGCTGAGCTTAGAACAGTAGCCATTGAGCTTGATCCAGATAGGCTGTGCATCACTTAATCCTAGGCTCACTCTCTTATTTCTGACTCAACGCTTGCTATAGATAATTTCAATTTGTACCGACAAGACCGCGCTGAAAAACGTGGTGGTGGTTGCCTCCTTTATATTAAGTCATTCTTTGTACATTTCGCGTTTCAGCTTAGCATTTCGTCCTTTTCTGGAAATGTATGCTTTGCTTCAGTCATCCTCCCTCACAATAAAAAAGCGTTAATTGGCTGTGTCTATAATCCTCCGCGTTATTCTAGCAATTAAAGCGAGCTCTGTGAACTGTTTGAAAAAGTTGCAGACCCTCAATTTGATGTCAAAATAATTGTAGGTGATTTCAGTCTGCCGTAGGTTGATTGGCAGGCAAATTCCTCTTCGCCTAAACATCGGAAATTGGTCGATACTATTAGCTTTTCAAACATGTCCCAACTGGTCAGATCAGTTACTTGAAATAAAAACATTTAAGATTTGATTTTTACAAATGATGTCCACCCTCTCTTTATGAATTTTCATCATGAACTTTTCACAAGTGATCACGCAATAATTCACTGTTGTTTTCCAGTTCCCCTTCTAAATGAGCCTGAAGTTAAATGCAATAACCTTGACTTTTCTCACACAAACCATGAAATGATAAATAATTTCGTAAGCACTCTAGATTGGCCTAGAATATTCGCAATCAACGATCCAAACGTTTTCCTTGAGCTATTGCAGAGCCTCACAGAACAAATCCAGGCTTTAATCCCGTTTAATATATTAAATTCAAATACACCTTCTTCTTCTTCTGTTCCGCATTTTCTCCAGAACAGACTTAAAAAATTCGAAAACAACTTTACGTTTCATCTAAAAGCTCTTTGTCAGGTCATTTAAGGATTGCACAAATATTTGAATAAGCATCGAAATTTAGGCTCGCGAGAGATAAGCTTAGGGAGTCTCGGGCACTAAGTGATGGCAATTCATCCAAATCTGTTGCTCTTATCTTCTATGTTCGGTCATCGGCTAAGCGTCTGAATGTAACTCCGCCCTTACTCGACTGTAACAAAAAACTTGTTACAGATTATTTGGGCAAAGCAGAGTTGTTAAATTCGTTTTTTGCCAACCACTTTACCACTGAAACTAGCCCCACTCCCACAAGTCCTCTGCTTTCAAATTCGCTTCTATCAACCATTAATTTCTCGCCTTCATGTATTCAAAAGGAAATAGCTCACATAAAAAATTCACATTCGTTTGGATTTGATAACATTCCAAACTCACTTATTAAACAGTTAAGGGATTTTCCACCTTTACTAAGCAAGTTATTCTCAGTATTTCTCGAAATGGTTTCTTCCCCGGTTACTGGAAAACTTCTATTATAATACCGGACCGCTCTTGTGAAACCTGCCACATGTCTTTTCTAAATTTACTAACCTCTCTTCGTAAGGATCATCTCTCTGTTGAAAATATCTATTTTGATCTTAGTAAGGCATTCGATAAAGTGCCTCATAAACGACTTGTAGCTAAACTAGAAGCTATAGGATTTTTTAGTCCCCTTACTGACTTTATTACTTCATACCTAAATGATCGAAAACAAAAAGTTTTAGTGGGGTCCTCATACTCAAGTGCTACCCCGATTGTGAGTGGTGTCCTTTGAGGTACCGTTTTAGGTCCTCTGTTGTTCTTACTGTATATAAATGATATTTCATCGATAGTTAAACATTCTCAATCTTTTCTTTATGCTGATGACCTCAAATGCGTGCATTCCTTCTCTTACTCAACGACCGAACAATGCCTTGAACAAATTCATTCGGACTTAGACGCTCTTTCGGTGTGGAGCTCCACATGGCTAATGGAGTTCTCACCTTCTAAGTGTCACTACATGAGTTTTTGGCCTGTAAGGCTGCCGCATCCTCTTGTTTTTAAAGGTTGCCCTATAATTAAATGTTCCTCCATCAAGGACGTGGGCTTTAGCTACACCAATAAATAAGATCTTTCGCCTCATGCCGATAGAATTACGGCCAAAGCTGCTCAGCTTTGCGGCTTTATATCTTATAATTTTTACCTTCATGAAATTAAATAAAGAATTTATCGTATGTTTGTACTTCCCATTCGTGAATTTTGCTGTCCTTTCTTTGGTTTAATGAACGAATCTAGCGGTTCAAAAATTGAAAATGTCGACAGACATTTCACATAAAAAACTCCTATTTCCTACTTTTTCAACTACTTCCTACTCAACAAGATGCCAGCTAATTAATCTAAAATTTCCTTGTGGTCAGGAGACTTGAAGCAGGTCTGCCAAAGACGACGGGATAACGAGAGGAATTTGCTCCAGCAAGCATTTCAAAAACTAAAATAATTCTTTAGTTATTCACATAATAACACACACAAAAGGATCCCGATGCCTGTTATGCTAAACGATGACGGTTCTGGGATATCAGAAATTAAAAATAAAAATGGACAATTTTCGTAGTATTTTAATATGGTTTGCACCAGAGAATCTATTATCATTCCATCTATTTACGCGACTTTGCAAGCGCTAATTATTCAGGATATGCTCCTTCTAGGGACGAGGTGATCTTTGAAAAACTAAAACGTCGGAAGCCATGTCAATCACCCGCCCCAATGAGATTCCAGGAAAGCTGCTCCTTGAAAGTTTTTCGAGAGCTGCCCAAACCGCTTTTCTTTCTTTGCCAGAAATCGGTCGATACGGGAATTATTCCCACACACTGGAAAAGAGACCGCTTCAAAAAAGCAGTATTTTTTTCAGTTGTCATAAAGGAATTCATAATTGTTTTGGAAACCAATAACATACATAAATGTGACGTGAACTAGAAAAAATACAAACATGTTAAATGCTTAAATACCTAAAAATATATGATTTCGCATTAATCAAGGTAGCGATCAAGTGAGCAATACAAATTATGAATACAATATGTATTATATTGAGGCAAACTGAAGGAAACATTTAATAAATCTCGCTGACTCGAAACCATGCCAGAAGTTGAACACATCTTGCTCCTCTGAAAAGGTATGAACGCCTTCAACCCTAATCTCGTGATTTTCAACAAATAGAGCGTTTCAACAGTCAGTTGAATATCTTTTAGCAACAATGCATTGGGATTTTTAACCGGTAGCTCAGGTTTTACAGTGGCATTTTAGGTTGTCTACTGAAAATATACAGGTTAAAAAAAGTTGCAAGCGTGTGGGCACGCACATCCTGAATCAAAAACTTTCTAGTAGCTGATGTTTTGTAAAGGCTAAACAAATAATCACTGATTCAAATACGCGTATTAGATAAAGAGAATTTGTTAAGTAACTGTTCTTTCATTTTAAAATATAAAGTTTGATTTAAAAATTCGGTTTTCGCACAAAGCCAGGCAATCCGTTACTTATTAATAGTTAACGAATGTTGTAAGAGGAAATATCGTACCTTAAACTCAAAAGAACTTCCAAGAATAAATACAGAAATTGAATATTTATGTAGACATTTCAATACGGAAATTGTAGCGCGAAAGTTGAAAAAGACGTTTGCCCGATTTACACAGCATGCATATGCGAATAAAGAATTGTATTTAAGTACATAGTAAGCATTGTTTGTCTTCGAAAAATTTACTGTTATGCCTTGCATAATAAACTGTACAGCTACAATTGCGGAGTTTGACTTGCCTTTTTGAGTGGTTTTATTATTCAGATAATTAAGCCCTCATGGTATTTCCAGAGCATTTTGCATCGTCTTTAATTGAAAAAGTTTTTCGTAACGATATCTCATCGTCTGACCAAGAAATTGCAATTATCTTTATCATGGCCAGTCAGACGGTCCCCTTCAGCAGCCTTTTTTCATGAACCTGTCCATTAATGGACAGAGCATTAGCACTATTGCTTCTACGTTGCATTCAACTGGTGCGTTTCCAGATTCCCGTTTACACATTCTTAACAATAATGCTTTCTATAGTATTCTGTTCCAGTTTGAGGTAGTTTCGAATTCGGAAGATAGGAAGTCAGCTAAATAGGACAACAGACTCCCATTCCCGAGAACTGCTACGAGGCAGGTTAAGCCTTAACCGATGGTAACTTATACTATCATATGCCAGTTATCAATGATATACAAAAAATCTCGAAATATATGCAATTGTCCACACCTATATCAGAACATGCAAAAATTTAGCACGCTGCATGAGATGTCTCCTGTTGCATTCCTGTTATTTATAACAGTCGTTGAAATGTTTACGCTAAAATTGGCGAGAGATGTTAAAATACCCTTTTGACAGCTCCAGAATCATCTTTTCCTTTTAGTTTACCAGGCTATGATGGAAGCATGCATGGAGATACACCCTTTCAACAGCAGTCCTGATGGAATGGTTCAAGAAAAGACCGCATGTGGTGAGGAATTTAGAAGTTAACATTTTTATGGTTTGATTCATTTTTTTACGAGTACCTGGTCGATGATGCCTCGCGGAAATGCGTTAAGCACAACTTTTATGACCAAATACCGAAAAAATACGATTTCTATGTCCAATATAAACGTTACAAGGTTGTGGTTTTTTTCAACGAACCCTGACTTACTCTTCTTCATGGTGATCGTATGACACCGGCTTTACCTCAGCGACCTATTACATGCGCTGTAAACTGTTTTTGTCGTAAACCTACTGTACCATACGAGATACAATCCAGTGTGACGTCTGCCCCTTGACGGCGATCCCGGTCAAATGCTGTTACAATAAAATAATTATAATTGACGCTTCTAATTATTTCGGGCAGCGCCATTTTTCTTGTTTTTTTCTCATCTATTCTTCATCTTTCCAATAAAATTATCGAATAAACGCTCAGAAACGTTTGCTTTGAGAAGAAAATTAAATTATTTCCGTACACGCCTACTTCTTACCGTGCTACAACCACAGTAAAGCAGTGAAAGTTCGTTCTGATGGACAGATTTCACGTAGCGCCCGACATTGTATTACAAACATGCCCATTTTGGACTTCGTCATATCACAGTATCTGCTTTGCGACTTTTACAACATCTTCGTTTGCGTAATGAACTACGGGCACTAATAATTATCATTATTAAGTTAATTGAGCAGCCCAGTTTTTTTTCCGTTGAATTGTCTCCCTGCCTCAATTTTGTAGCCGAAAATAAGAGTGGCGTTAACTGTTTTACGCGCTTTTGAAGCCGCATAGGTGGTTTGGTTTATTCATGAGGCTAAACTCTAAAGGAAGATTATTTTAATGGGAATGATGTTACTAAACACGCTTACCGTCATTATCCAAGTATGCGCGTGAGTTGATGCCTTTCGAAGACATTTTTTCTTCACGCGAAGCTTCCTTTTACTACTCGAGCTCCGTCGTCATCACTGAAATGCACGAGTTACTTTCTGAACCTGCCATAGGACAGTAGCTCGTAAAATAAAAACGTTATATGATGCAAATTCGCGTGTAAACTTTGTTAACTTGTGCTTATGATAGAGGTCTCTATCTTGCATCGTTACTATGTTGACACAACCCAATTAATGCTCGTATTTTTGATAGCAATGAAATTGCAGGCCTTTCGTAAACAGTCTTTGTCTGTATTCTCGTGGAGTTAGGCGTCAGCTATGATGTCGAGGAACCTAACTGATTGATCCACGATCTACTGTACCATCATAGTGGTTTGATGACGGACCAAGTTGACCATGTAGGCATAGTAATTTGATAAAAAATTTACATTCTAGAAAAACGCGCAAATGGAGATTTAAAAGCCAATATCGCTGCCATTCAAACTAATTTTAATCCATGTTCTACAGCCGTATACTTCAATTTGGCGTTGTCACTTCGCTTGGAAAGAACCATACATAATGCTAAGTTAAGATGACTTCTTCTGAAGTGAAAATTTACAAGAATATACTTTAAGTAAAAATGTCGGCATTCTGGATGTGATAAGTGCCGATTAAAACATCACTACCTGAGCTTCATGATGCCAATAAATTGCATTGGTGTAGACAGCAGTCAGTGTGACCTGTGCCGTGGTGGAACTATCGCTCGGTTGATATTATTCTTCCCACACGTATACTTCTGCATTGTTTTGGTTACCACATTGTAAGAAATAAATTTTGCACGGAAGGTGAAAAAGCGCAATGTTCCACTTTCGTGCATAGCCTTCTTGTGAGGCAGTACGTGAAGCCTGTGGAACGCCCTGGTTGTCTTACCAATCCAACCAATGATTATAAAAGATCTTTTCTGGTAAGCTCATCTATGAAATAATTGAAACAAGGAATTTTTTGTTTCCAGAAACCTGAGGATATATTTGCGAAATTTGTAGCAAAAGTTTAACTCGAAAGACATCCCTGAGGAAGCACATTGATGGTATTAACAAATGTAAGCTTCAGTCAGCCGCCCTATTCACTGTTAACGTTTTTATTTGAATTTGTCAAAACAATGTTGTTGGTCTCAGTTATTCTTAGAACATTGTAAAACTTGTTTTGAAAAGGAGCTTAGTGATATACCTCATGATACGTTTTAATTTGTGGTTATAACTTCTGTCCATAGTATACTATCCATACTGATTTATCAGCAAACCTTTATCCTCGAATATTTGAAGTATGCAAAAGTAAAATGTCTGGTAAAAAGATATTTTAACCCACCACTAGCAGACAGCAAGCCTTTTTACAGTCTGATTTGTATGTGATCAGCTTTCCACTTAAGAACCAACGTTTTCCCAAACAAACGAAAGCTTGCATATTGCTAAGGTATTTATATCTTAAAATATAAAAAATGAGAAGTTAAGCAACTAACAGTTCCAAAGATAATCTAATCTCCTCCTAAACTACTTCCTGCAACTCGCCAGTTCACCGCTATCACTATCCGACCGCTGTATGCACCGTTCCCATGGAGGTTAGTTTAAATATGACAAAAAGGTTTTTAGAAAAAACTTGTCCTGCGCGAACGTTTGTGGAACTTCTAAAGTGACGATCAATAGAGTTCAGCTTGCTATAAAATAGGTGGAGCTGTTTTAGGATGGAGTGTTGGCAGAGCTCAAATTAATCTGGTTTTTTTGACCTCTGTTGATACGGGATTAGTAGCTGATATTCTCCATCGCTTTTCTCACTTATTCTCACACTTGAGCCATATAAAACTGCATATTTAATTGAACTAATTATGTGGCTTTTGTTAGCATATCTTGCGGGATTAACAAGTTATGCACGCCCTTTGCGGTGCTGATTCAAAGTCCAGCATATATTATACAAATTTACACAAACACACTTAATTTGATTAATCCTGACTCGAGTTATACGTTCACCGACGGGGTTGGTGGCAGGTGCCCGTTAGTTCTGTAGGTGATGCGGATACAAGGCTGCTCATCATGGTAGGTGTCCATCAGCATAGCCGAGAACATGAGAGAGAAGAGGGTGGGGGCCAAAACGCAATCCTGCTTCACTCCATTGGTCACTGCGAAGGCTTCGGATACCATCCCGTTGTCAGTGACGCGCACTGTCATCCCGTCATGAAGCTGACGCACCAAGTGTGTGAACCGCTCAGGACAACCAAATTTCTGCATGACTTTCCCCAGTCCGTCACGATTCACCGTGTCAAAGGCTTTCCACGAATGTAGTGTATAGGTGAGTTTGCATCTCCTTGCACTTCTCTTGTAGTTGGCGGGCGGCAAAGATCATATCGGTTTTTCCGCTGTGTCGGCGGAAGCCACATTTGCGTTCCGGGATCAAACTTTGCTCTAGGTGACCGTTAAGACGATTGAGAAGGATACGGGCGAAGATCTTCCTGGCGATGTTAAGCAACGAGATGCGTCCGTTTGTAGGGATGGACAATGGTCGCGTCTTTGAAATCCTGAGAAACTTGTCCTTGGCGCCACATCTCCTGGAAGAGTGTTGTGAGTTCTGCCATCAGCCGGGGCCCAGGGTGCTTGTAGACTTCCGGTGGTATTGCGTCGGATCCCAGTGCTTTACCGCTGGAAATCTGCTGTACGGCCCGGATGGTTTGTGTTAAGGAAGACGGCAGATCCAGGTCATTGTTCGTGTCCACTTGAGGAAGCTAATCAATGGCAGCATCGGAGATGGCTGATGAGCAATTAAAGGATACTTCTGAAGTGCTCGACCCAGCGCTTCAGAGTTTGCGATTTTTCTGTCAGCAATGTTGTGCCGTCAGAGCTGAGCAGTGGTTCGATCCCCTTGACACATGGACCGTAGATTGCCTTGATGGCTTTAAATAAGTTTTTCATTTCATTGCGGTCCGCATACCCCTGGATTTCCTCAGCCTTTCGGATCATCCAGGCATCCTGCATTTCTCGCAGCCTTGCTTTTAAATGCGCCGGCATCTGAAGAAGGCTGCATTGGGATGGCTATTAATGGATTATAAGCCATCATCAGCCATTCAAACTCAATCCCTAGTGCTGCACACATGGAATTCGAACCCGCGACATTTTGTATTTAAGTCGAAAGCTCTAACATTGAGCAAAGGTCTCGCAGTTTTGCGGTTGTGATCAGGAATATGATGATAGTGTGGGGGTCACCGATCCGTTAAAGGAACCTGTATGTTCCGTTGTTCCCTGGAGCTCATACTAGAGCTCTCGCAGGCGGTCGCATGGCGACTTTTAGCATATGATGAAATGGAAACGACTAAGACAAGGGAGGTTGGAATGGCCATTTCTTGCTTATTAGCCGTCATCAGCAAGTCCTACCCAGTCCCAAGTTTGTCTCACCTGGAAATCGAACCCGGGCCTATTGCATTTAAGTCGAACGCTCTACTATTGAGCCACGAGCTCGATGTTTTTTCGATTGAGATCGGGAATATGATGAAAGTGTTAGGCTAACCGATCTGCTTAAGGAACAAGTATGTTCCGTTGTGCCCTGGAGCACAGACTAGAGTTCTCGCAGTTGATCGCATAGTGACGTGTAGCATACGATGAATTGGAACCGACAAAGAAAATGGAGACTTAAATGGACATTGCTGGCTGATTAGCCGTCATCAACCAATCAACCCAAATCCCAAGTTTGACATACGTCTATTTCGCACCTGGAACTATGGGTATTTTTAGTCGAACGCTCTACCATTAAGCCACGAGCTCATTGTTTTGTCGATTGTGATCGGTATGATGATCAAAGTGTGGAGCTCACCGATCTGCTTTTGGAAAATGTATTTTGCTGTGCGCCCTGGAGCTGAGACTAGATCCCTCGTAGGCGGTCGCACAGCGACGTGTACCATATGACAACAATTGAACCGACAGAGACAATGGAGACCGGAATGGCCATTTCTTCCTTATACGCCGTCATCAACCAGTCATACCAAATCCCAAGATTGGTATACCGGGAATTCGAACCTGGAACCTTCGGTATTTGAGTAGAACGTTCTACCATAGAGCCACGGGCTCGTGGTTTTTTCAGTTTTGATCGGAAATATAATAATAGTGTGGGGCTCACTGATCCGCTTAAGGAATATGTATGTAACCTTGTGCCCTGGAGCTTAAACTAGAGCCTTCACAAGCAGTCGCAATGCGACGTGAAGCATATGATTAACATGGAAACGACAGAGACAATAGGGGACTTGAATGGCCATTTCTGGCTTATTAACCGTCATTAACCAATCATACGCAATCCCAAATTTGTCATACCTGGACTGCGAATCTGCGACCTTTGATATTTAAGTCAAACGCTCTACCATTCAGTCATGAGGTCGTAATTGTTTCGGGTGTTATCGGGATAGAATAGGGCACACCAATCTGCTTAAGGGACATGTATGTTCCTTTGTGCCCTTGAGCATATACTAGAGCCCTCGGAGGCCGTCGCATAGCAACGTGTACCAAAGGATAAAAATTAAACCGACAGGGACAATGAAGACCGGAATGGCCATTTCTGGCTTATACGTCGTTATTAACCACTCATAACCAATCCCATGTGGGGCACACCTGGATTTCGAAAAAGCCACCCTCGTTATTTGCGTCAAACCTTCTACTATTGAACCACGAGCTCGTTATTTTGTCGATTGTGATCGAAGTGATGATGAAAGAGTTGGGATCACCGATCTGCTTAAGGCAAATGTATGTTTCGTTGTAACTGGAGCTCTGACCAGACCCCTCGCAGGCAGTCGCATAGCGACGTGTTGAATATGATTAAATGGAATCGACAAAGACAAGGGAGACCGGAATGACCATTTCTGGCTTATACGCCGTCACCAACCAGTCACACCCAATTCCAAGTGTAGCACACCTGGAATTATAACCCGCGACATTTGGTATTTAAGTCAAACGTTCTTCCATTGAGCCACGGGCTCATTATGTCCTCGGTTGTGATCGGTAATATGATGATAGTGTGGGGCTCTTCGATCTACTTAAGGAACATGTATGTTCCTTTGTCCGCTGGAACGGAGACTAGAGCTTTCGCAGGCGGTCGCATTGCGACGTGAAGCATATATTTTAGATGGAAACGACAAAGAAAAAGGAGACCAGAATGGCCATTTCTTGCTTATACGCCGTCATCAACCAGTCATACCCAATCCCAAGAGTGGTATACCGGGAATTCGAACCTGCAAACTTTGGAATTTGAGTTGAACGTTCTACCATAGAGCCACGGGCTCGTTGTTTTTTCAGTTTTGATCGGAAATATAAAAATAGTGTTGGGCTCACCAATCTGCTTATGGAACATGTATTTTCCGTTGTGCCCTGAAACTCAGACTAATGCCCTCGCATGTTGTCGCAAAGCGACGTGTATCATTAAATTAAATGGAACCGAGATAGACAAGGATAACCGGAATTGTCATTTCAGGCTTATTTTGCCGTTCTCAGCCAGTCGCACCCAATCACAAGTGTGGCGCACCTGGAATTATAACCCGCGAAATTTGGCATTCATGTCGAACGCTCAACCACTGAGCCATGGGCTCGTTGTTTTGTCGGATTTTTTCGCGAATATGATGATAGTGAGGGGCTCACCGATCAGCCTAAGGAACATGTATGTTACCTTGTGCCCTGAAGCTTAAACAAGAGCCTTCGCAAGCAGTCGCAATGCGACGTGAAGCATATGATTAACATGGAAACGACAGAGACAATGGGGACTTGAATGGCCATTTCTGGCTTATTAGCCGTCATTAACTAGTCATAACCGATCCCAAGTTTGTCATACCTGGACTGCGAATCTGCGACCTTTGGTATTTAAGTCGAACTCTCTAACATTCAGTCATGAGGTCGTCATTTTTTCGGGTGTGATCAGGGATAGAATAGGGCACACCAATCTGCTTAAGGGACATGTATGTTCCTTTGTGCCCTTGAGCATATACTAGAGTCCTCGGAGGCCGTCGCATAGCAACGTGTACCAGTAGGATGAAAAATTAAACCGACAGGGACAATGAAGACCGGAATGGCCATTTCTGGCTTGTACGTCGTTATTAACCACTCATAACCAATCCCATGTGGGGCACACCTGGATTTCGAAACAGCCACCCATGTTATTTGCGTCAAACTTTCTACTATTGAACCACGAGCTCGTTATTTTGTCGAGTGTGATCGGAGTGATGATGAAAGAGTTGGGATCACCGATCTGCTTTAAAGGCAAATGTATGTTTCGTTGTAACCTGGAGCTCTGACCAGACCCCTCGCAGGCGGTCGCATAGCGACGTGTAGCATATGATTAAATGGAATCGACAAAGACAAGGGAGACCGGAATGACCATTTCTGGCTTATACGCCGTCACCAACCAGTCATACCCAATTCCAATTGTGGCTTACCTGAAAATTATAACCCGCGACATTTGGTATTTAAGTCAAACGCTCTTTCATTGAGCCACGGGCTCATTATGTCCTCGGTTGTGATCAGTAATATGATGATAGTGTGGGGCTCTTCGATCTACTAAAGGAACATGTATGTTCCTTTGTCCGCTGGAACTGAGACTAGAGCTTTCGCAGGCGGTCGCATTGCGACGTGAAGCATATATTTTAGATGGAAACGACAAAGAAAAAGGAGACCAGAATGGCCATTTCTTGCTTATACGCAGTAATCAACCAGTCATACCGAATCCCAAGATTGGTATACCGGGAATTCGAACCTGCAAACTTTGGTATTTGAGTTGAACGTTCTACCATAGAGCCACGGGCTCGTTGTTTTTTCAGTTTTGATCGGAAATATAATAGTAGTGTTGGGCTCACCAATCTGCTTATGGAACATGTATTTTCCGTTGTGCCCTGAAACTCAGACTAATGCCCTCGCATGTTGTCGCAAAGCGACGTGTATCATTAAATTAAATGGAACCGAGATAGACAAGGATAACCGGAATTGTCATTTCAGGCTTTTTTGCCGTTCTCAGCCAGTCGCACCCAATCACAAGTGTGGCGCACCTGGAATTATAACCCGCGAAATTTGGCATTCATGTCGAACGCTCAACCACTGAGCCATGGGCTCGTTGTTTTGTCGGATTTTATCGCAAAAATGATGATAGTGAGGGGCTCACCGATCAGCCTAAGGAACATGTATGTTACCTTGTGCCCTTGAGCATCGACTAGAGACCTCGGAGGCCGTCGCATAGCAACGTGTACCATATGATAAAAATTGAACCGACAGAGACAATGCAGACCGGAATAACCATTTCTTGCTTATACGCCGTTATAAACCAGTCATAACCAATCCCATGTGGGGCACAGGTGGATTTCGAAACAGACACCCTTGTTATTTGCGTCAAAACTTTTCTATTATTGAACCACGAGCTCGTTATTTTGGATCGATTGTGATCGGAATGATGATGATAGAGTTGGGATCACCGATCTGCTTAAAGAAAATGTATGTTTCGTTGTTACCTGGAGTTCTGACCAGACCCCTCGCAGGCGGTCGCATAGCGACGTGTAGCATATGATTAAATGGAATCGACAAAGACAAGGGCGACTAGAATGACCATTTCTGGCTTATACGCCGTCACCAACCAGTCATACCCAATTCCAAGTGTAGCACACCTGAAATTATAAACCCGCGACATTTGGTATTTAAGTCGAATGCTCTTCCATTGAGCCAAGGCCTCATTATTTCCTCGGTTGTGATCGGTAATATGATGATAGTGTGGGGCTCACCGATCTGCTTAAGGAACATGTATGTTCCTTTGTCCGCTGGAGCTGAGACAAGAGCTTTCGCAGGCGGTCGCATTGCGACGTGAAGCATATATTTTTAGATGGAAACGATAAAGAAAAGGGAGACCAGAATGGCCATTTCTTGCTTATACGCCGTCATCAACCAGTCATACCCAATCCCAAGATTGGTATACCGGGAATTCGAACCTGCAACCTTTTGGTATTTGAGTTGAACGTTCTTCCATAGAGCCACGGGCTCGTTGTTTTTAAGTTTTGATTATAAATATAATAATAGTGTGGGGCTCACCAATCTGCTTATGGAACATGTTATTTCCGTTTTGCCCTGAAACTCAGACTAAAGCCCTCGCATGTGGTCGCATAGCGACGTGTATCATTTAATTGAATTGAACCGAGATAGACAAGGGAAACCGGAATTGTCATTTCGGGCTTATTTGCCGTTCTCAGCCAGTCACACCCAATCACAAGTGTGGCGCACCTGAAATTAAAACCCGCGACATTTGGTTTTCATGTCAAATGCTCAACAACTGAGCCATGGGCTCGTTGTTTTTTTCGGATTATATCGCGAATATGATGATAGTGTGGGGCTTACTGATCCGCTTAAGGAACATGTATGTTACCTTGTGCCTTGGATCTTAAACTAGAGCCTTCGCAAGCAGTCGCAATGCGACGTCAAGCATATGCTTAAACATGGAAACGACAGAGACAATGGGGACTTGAATGGCCATTTCTGGCTAATTAGTCGTCATTAACCAGTCATACGCAATCCCAAGTTTGTCATACCTGGACTGCGAATCTGCGACCTTTGTTATTTAAGTCGAACGCTCTACCATTCAGTCATGAGGTCGTAATTGTTTCGGGTGTGATCGGGATAGAATAGGGCACACCAATCTGCTTAAGGGACATGTATGTTCCTTTGTGCCCTTGAGCATGGACTAGAGCCCTCGAAGGCCGTCGCATAGCAACGTGTAGCATATGATAAAAATTGAACCGAAAGAGACAATGGAGACCGGAATGGCCATTTCTTGCTTATACGCCGTTATTAACCAGTCATAACCAATCTCATGTGGGGAAAACCTGGATTTCGAAAAAGCCACCCTTGTTATTTGCGTCAAACATTCTACTATTGAACTACGAGCTCGTTATTTTGTCGATTGTGATCGGAATGATGATAATAGAGTTGGGATCACCGATCTGCTTAAGGAAAATGTATGTTTCGTTGTAACCTGGAGCTCTGACAAGACCCCTCGCAGGCAGTCGCATAGCGACGTGTAGCATATGATTAAATGGAATCGACAAAGACAAGGGAGACCGGAATGACCATTTCTGGCTTATATGCCGTCACAAACAGTCATAACCAATCCCATGTGGGGCACACCTGGATTTCGAAAAAGCCACCCTCGTTATTTGCGTCAAACTTTCTACTATTGAACCACGAGCTCGTTATTTTGTCGATTGTGATCGGAATGATGATGATAGAGTTGGGATCACCGATCTGCTTAAGGAAAAATGTATGTTTCGTTGTAACCTGGAGCTCTGACCAGCCCCTCGCAGGCAGTCGAATAGCGACGTGTAGCATATGATTAAAATGGAATCGACAAAGAAAAAGGGGAGACCGGAATGACCATTTTTGGCTTATACGCCGTCATCATCCAGTCATACCCAATTACAAGTGTGGCACACCTGGAATTAAAAACCCGCGACATTTGGTTTTCATGTCGAATGCTCTTCCATTGAGCCACGGCCTCATTATTTCCTCGGTTGTGATCGGTAATATGATGATAGTGTGTGGCTCACTGATCTGCTTAAGGAACATGTATGTTCCTTTGTGCCCTTGAGCATAGACTAGAGCCCTCGGAGTCCGTCGCAATGCGACGTGAAGCATATGATAAACATGGAAACGACAGAGACAATGGGGACTTGAATGGTCATTTCTGGCTTATTAGCCGTCATTAACCAGTCATACCCAATCCCAAGTTTGTCATACCTGGACTGCGAATCTGCAACATTTCGTATTTAAGTCGAACGCTCTACCATTGAGTCATGAGTTCCTAATTGTTTCGGGTGTGGTCAAGATGGAGTAGGGCACACCAATCTGCTTAAGGAACATGTATGTTCCTTTGTGCCCTTGAGCATAGACTAGAGCCCTCGGAGGCCGTCGCATAGCGACGTGTACCATATGATAAAAATTGAACCGACAGAGACAATGGAGACCGGAATGGCCATTTCTGGCTTGTACGCTGTTATCAACCTGTCATACCCAATCCCATGTGTGGCATACGTGGATTTCGAAACAGCCCCCCTTTTTTGCGTCAAACTTTCTACTAATGAAACCACGAGCTCGCTTATTAGTCAATTGTGATCGGAATGATGATGATGGAGTTGGGGTCACCAATCTGCTTAAGGGAAATGTATTTTTCTTTGAAACCTGGAGCTCTGACCAGACCCCTCGCAGGAGGTCGCATAGCGACGTGTATCATTTAATTGAATTGAACCGAGATAGACAAGGGAAACCGGAATTGTCATTTCGGGCTTATTTGCCGTTCTCAGCCAGTCACACCCAATCACAAGTGTGGCGCACCTGAAATTAAAACCCGCGACATTTGGTTTTCATGTCAAATGCTCAACAACTGAGCCATTGGCTCGTTGTTTTTTTCGGATTTTATCGCGAATATGATGATAGTGTGGGGCTTACTGATCCGCTTAAGGAACATGTATGTTACCTTGTGCCTTGGATCTTAAACTAGAGCCTTCGCAAGCAGTCGCAATGCGACGTCAAGCATATGCTTAACATGGAAACGACAGAGACAATGGGGACTGAATGGTCATTTCTGGCTTATTAGCCGTCATTAACCAGTCATACCCAATCCCAAGTTTGTCATACCTGGACTGCGAATCTGCGACATTCTGTTATTTAAGTCGAACGCTCTACCATTCAGTCATGAGGTCGTAATTGTTTCGGGTGTGATCGGGATAGAATAGGGCACACCAATCTGCTTAAGGGACATGTATGTTCCTTTGATCCCTTGAGCATGGACTAGAGCCCTCGAAGGCCGTCGCATAGCGACGTGTACCATATGATAAAAATTGAACCGACAGAGACAATGGAGACCGGAATGGCCATTTCTGCCTTATACGCTGTTATCAACCTGTCACTACCCAATCCCATGTGGGGCATACGTGGATTTCGAAACAGCCTCCCTTTTTTTGCGTCAAACTTTCTACTAATGAAACCACGAGCTCGTTTATTTGTCAATTGTGATCGGAATGATGATGATGGAGTTT
>WEDG01000910.1:0-47633 GCA_017591395.1 Schistocephalus solidus | reverse complement strand
CGCATCGGCCTGGCTGGTCACTCAGGAATCCATCGCACGGAGGCCGGGTGAACCAGTGCCTGGGCCTGACATGACAGCCGACGCGCCTGCCTTCACTGACCTCACTGCTTCCTGCATTTACACACCGCATGCGGGCCTCTTTAGGACACATGCACTCTCCACGACAACCTCCGGTAAACCACCGGAGGCTGCCGCACCAGCGCACACTACCTGCACCAATACATCGACAACACCTCACAATCACCATTTTACCAGGGATATATCACGGCTCTCCTAGAAACCGTGGCTGGGAAGTCTGCACAATCTGACGCTTCCCATCCAGACCCGACGCCGGTCGGCTCTAGTATGTGCGTTGTGCTGTGTACGAGTGGCTGACCAGTGGACTCGAGTCAGACGGCGATGAGGCTGCCCATATCCTGAGCCTGCAGAACCCTGGGTGTGTGCGTTATGGGGCCAGGCCGTGCTGTGGCGCGCGAAGACGACGGTACGCCGATCCGTCAGTTAATGTGTTTCACTCCTTGACATCATCATCAGGCAACTGACCGGCTCGGACAGTAGTCTGGACTCGGGTGTGGGGGAGAGAGGAGGCCGACAGCCCAGTGCATATTCCTCACTGGCGTAAAACAATCTGGACGCGCTTGAAACTATCACGGTCCGCTAAAAGCCGTGGCTGCTTCCAACCGACGGGACAACCCGACCGCGTGGCCAGCCCAATGCGTTTGTGGAGTTGACTGGCGGACTGAGAGTCAGGCTAAAATGTTCTTCCCAATTGGCCTTTATGGCACTCCCACCCGTGGGATCCGAGCCAGGTGTGTTGGCACCTCCAGGCAGCTCCTGCCGCGCTGTCCACCTGCGCCCTCCCATCTCCGGCTCTTTGACTCTGTCTTTGACACCGCGCCCAGTTGGGGAGACAGGAGAGAACGAGGTGCTGCAGCGCAAGGCTTCATCAATTAAAACTAATTATCGCGCAAGTCACTGTCCCTGCACCACCTGGTGTGGAGCATAATGGACCTCGCCGAAATACGACGGTCTAACTGTCGCGTGTGTGTGTGTGTGTGTGTGTGTGTGTGTGTGTGTGTGTGTGTGTGCGTGTGTGTGCGTATGCGCAGCGCAGTGGCAATTCGCTAGCGTTAACCAACAGCCTGCAACCGGTCGCCCATCTGTCCTGCGTACAGGCGGTGAACGCCCTGCTGCTGCCTCTAACCTGGCACCAACCGTCACCCGTGGCTCCTCGAAGTTGGTTCTTCCCAGCTGGCCACACCCCGGGCAACCGTCACGACCGGCGGGCTAAACCAGGCGAGGGTCTCCGGTATGTGTGCCTACACCGGTATGTCTGACAGGGCACGGCATGCGTTATTCGGGTTGCGCTCCGCTAACTAATGCCGAACTTGGGAGGTGTGTTGGCACGCCTAGGGGCGGCTCGGACTTAGGGGACCCAGCCGCGTCAGCCACCTGCGTCCTCTCCCTCCTTCGATCTTCTTGACTCTGTCTTGACACCGGACTCAGGTGGGGGAGGAGGAGAGAGTGCAGTAGATGGAGCGGAAGTCTACTATCACTTTAAACTAAACCACGTGCAAGTCACCGTCTCTGCTCCACTTATCCCATGGAGCATACGGTGGACATCGGCGGACTACGACGGTCGAGCTGTCGTGTGTATCTTCTTTGTTGTTCTTTCCTCAAGCACAAATCAAGCGTAGGAGTAATACCTATGGAGCAGCCTTAAATACAGTGAGGTGTACTGCTTCGGAGAACACCTGGTTAGTTGACAAAAACGATGCTAATAGCCCCTGGCGGCACCTTCGGGGGCTTAATAAATAGCGTCTAACAGAAGCAGCGATGAAATTTTGATTGCTGTAACTCGTTCGAGCTGCAACGGACGGCAGAAACCACTGCATACCGCCTAAATGTTTTACGAGTACATCCGCAGTATGCGAACGAATCAGAACGAAATTGCGTGGCTCAAAGATAACATTGGAAACGGATTTTCTCGCAGGCCTTAGAAGGTAAAATTATGTCGCAGTTTTTTTCCTGTCCGTGTTTACGGTGGAATTCACTAAGGTCAACCCCTAGTCTGCCATGGGTCATGATACTCTAGTGGCCAAACTCTGGACGTATATTGCAATGCTGAAACCTTCGCGACAGCATGCACATGCGCACCAGTGCTTTCTGGGCCTCACCAATACCACCTGCCCAACCCGGCCAATCCGCTTCAAGGCTGACTTATGCATGGTCGACAAGGCGAAGGTTTACCAAATCAGAAATCAGGGAAGAATGATTCGGTTGGACCACATTTTACTGAGCGAAAGAACGTAAAAGGGACTCCGCATGCAGTTGTAATAAGCTCTCTTCAGGCCAGTCCTGTACCAGCCACGATAGCCGTTTATTGTTCCTCCAGACGCGAAGTGTGGGTGGCTGCGACCAACCAAGGCAGATAAACATATTGATCGGCATCGCAAGCCTGAGCTCGAGTCACGCGCGTAGGTGGAGATTGTCACGCGAGAGTACGAAAGGCTTGACAGGCGAAGGCAACATGAGTCAGCGACTCTGGTCGCGGGAGCTGACTGCGACGAGTCTGCACCGAGACTGGTACCTGGAACGCAAAGATGACGAAGGCGCTTGAGAGCAAGGTCAAGATGGAAGGCGCCGGACCCGAAAGTGGTGAATTGTAAGGAGTTTGATGTCGGATGTTCAGTAGCGGTGTTCTGTGGAAATAGGGAGGAGCACACTGGTATTGACTCTTATGGTCGCCAGAAGACGGCTGTGAGTCGAACTGTCTCAGAGGTAGAAATTGTGTCCGGGGCTGGAGTTTCCAGGGCGATTTGTTGCAATGATCTTTAAACCCAACCGCTTCACCAAACGACACTGCCGGGAGAAGAGGAAGCCGGGCGAGATGCGGTAACAGCTCTTGAAGCCAAAGGCGGCATGGCAGCAACAGATAGTGGCTGTTCTAGGGCAAAAAATAAATAGGCTGGACTCGCCGGTAGTTGGCCTATAGCGCTGAGGTGATGGGAAGGCAGTCTTCTGCTTTCAGCTGTGTGCTCACGGCATTCAGTGTTGCCACTTACTCATAGGGCTTTTCTGTCCGCCTCACGCTTCATGTCGATTCGTCGCCGGAGCTGCGCACGGTTTGCCAATCACGTTGCGTCCTTCGCTGATCGGCTGCTGGCGAACACAGCTCAGACAAAGGCTTACGCGCTCGGTTTCAGGACCCAAACCCTCAAAGGCACACCCGCGATTGTCAGGTAAAGGCGCTAGCGGTGCTGCCTTTAATGTTCGCTGCCTCCTTAAAGGTGTGTCTTCCCTGCCTTTTGATTTGGGAGCCCTGCTAGTTTTCGACCATCCTACCTCGAAAAATTTAATAGAAGTTAAATCTTGAACAGGCCTCACTATCCGTGACTGCATCTCATAGAGGGAAGCTTGGTAAGTTAAAAGGTGAACAAGTGAGGGCTTGGAGAAATCACGCACTTCCATCACTGGACGGCCATCTGGATGAGCTTGGCTTCTGAAAGGAATCCAGGAGTGGGAGACACACTGCGCAAGACCGTCCACTGTCATTACCTGACTATATCGAATACTGGATCGAAGGAAGATTAAGGCTCATTAATGGTCAGTACTTGTCAAAGTGCCATGTTCAACAATTAGGTTTCCCAAGTTAAAATTCCGGGAGACAGAATTAGTAAGTCAGTCTGTACTCTAGCCAGGAGAATATAGGCAACTCAGAAGTCAGTGTCACTTCCCATCCCACCACGCCGGGATCAAGTTGTTGTTCCTGTACATGCGCATGCCTGGGCGATATCTGCCTGCAGCCAATCAGCGAGGGGCATACTGTTGGTCCACATCAAGTTTCCACCACGCCGGGGGCTAAGGCACGCACAGCATAGGTATTCAATTGACAAGGTGTTAGGCAGACACACTCGCGACTACGAGCGTGAACGGCCACAAAATCACTTATCAAAATGTTGTGGATCAGAAGAAGAAGAAGAAGAAGAAGAAGAAGAGAGAGAGAGAGCCATACTTTATTTTGAAAGTAAAATTCCAAAACTTTCAGCAAAAAATGTCCTCCATTCACCATAAACAAGACTTGAAACATAAACCACACAACACCGGAAGATCACAAATGAATGGCCGAAGAATGCATACATTGACATCATGAATAATCGTCCTTAAATGCGTCTCAAAATATTGAAAAAATTGGACTTCTTCCAAACGGTGCCAGTGTCGTGCACTGATGACCTCATTTTGTTGAATTAACAAATGGGTTAAAAATTCGTTATATCATGGGTAAAATAGGCCAACCAACATACATATAAGAGGATTTACATGCGAATGGAGAGCATAAAAGATGGTGGCTCAATTTAAAAAGCCCGCCAAAGAAGAAGAAGAAGAAGAAGAAGAAGAAGAAGAAGAAGAAGAAGAAGAAGAAGAAGAAGAAGAAGAAGAAGAAGAAGAAGAAGAAGAAGAAGAAGAAGAAGAAGAAGAAGAAGAAGAAGAAGAAGAAGAAGAAGAAGAAGAAGAAGAAGAAGAAGAAGAAGAAGAAGAAGAGGTGATCACTGGAACATGGTGTCTGTTGATCTGACGTTTCGAATTCTCTCTCGAACCCATCATCAGATACTGTTACAGAAAAAGGTACTTGGGGCACAATCACAGTATTTATAGGGCGTGGTTACTAGGCGACCACAGACCTACTAAGCCTCTGAGCTACTTCCTGGAACTCGCCTGTTCGCTTCTATTAGCAATCTGTTTGGGCACGACGCGATCCGATCGGCTCGACGGTGGGAAACATTTGCCCTTCGTGAGTCATCTACTTATGCGCAGATTCGGTTTCTGCATAGGTGTCTCGACAATAATGTGTTGCCGAAATGTGTTTCATACAAACCTCCGGTGAACACGAGAACTGGCGAGACGTGCGGTATTTCAACATGCTAGACGAAGGCTCCAAGTGCTCCTTCAAGACTGTCGCTCGTGACTTCACAAATATCGTCTGAGGTTTGACGAAGAGAGGACAAGATGCTGCGATTTCATGGGCGAGAATGGTATACAACTGCTTCAACAGAAGGGGGCCGAACGAACCCGCGAACAGAGAGCAATACGTGAAGCAGCGCCGAAGAAAAAGTTCCATAAACTTCCCCGTCCAAAGTCATTCCAAAACGACAAACTTGTTCAGAATTTGTCGTCAAAGGTGTTGCGGCATGAATTCTCATTTAACACAAGTGATGCCAAACCTGCCAACATGGTTGCGGTAGTGGAATCAATCCTCAGCCAGACGGAAGCAACGAATGAATCAGGGAACCCTATCCGACACCAAGTTTCGTCTCTCCTCATAGGCCACGCGAAGTGCCATCTAAGGTCGAACGCGAGGCAATAAGGGAACCCAAGGCTGACCACATGACCAGAGCAAGAGAAACGGCCTTAGCTAGATTCTATGGTCTTCCAAAGGTGCACAAAGAGGGCGTTCCTCTCCGGCCCATTGTATCAATCAAAGGAACTCCAACTTGCGGACTGGAAAAGTGGCTGTTTTATCGCCTTAAATTTCTAACAGCGGATTCAGAGACCACAGTCAGCTCGTCAATCCAATTCTTGGAGAAACTTAAAGGGGTAAGTCGCCTGCCACATGACGTTATGGTATCTTTTGATGGCACGTCTCTTTCATCCCCCAGGATCTGGCAGTCGAGACCGTCGAGTTACTCCTCCAAAGCAACTACAATGCAACGGAGAATCGCCTCGGACACGCACAAATCATCCAACTCCTGAAGCTCTGCCTCAAAACGTACTGCACATTGGACGGAAGAATATAAGAGCAGGTAAAAGGCACACCGATTGGTTCACTGATCTCGGAACTCATAGCTGAAGCGGTCCTGCAGCGGCTAGAATCCCTGGTCTTCCAACAACACAGACCGAAATTCTGGGCTCGGTATGTGGACGACACCTTCGTCATCATTGAACGGGATCAGATGCTGGCATTCAAAGAACCCCTAAATGGCGTCTTCCCGGACATCCAATTCACGATGGAGGAAGAAGAAAACGACCAACTAACCTTCCTTGATGTCCTCGTCTGTCAAGAACATTGTGGTGGCCTTAAAACTAAAGTATTCAGGAAAGCGACAAATACAACACAAGTAGTGAGCTTCAACAGCAACCACCCAATCAGTCACAAACGTAGTTGCGTACGGGCACTATATCAGCGTGTTGTGACCCACCGCAGCAAACCAGAAGACAAGGGTGCCGAATCGCAGTAGCTTCAGCGAGTATTAAAAGCAAATGGCTACCCGCGCAACTTTGTCGATAGTTGCGTGCGCGACCCAGGTGAGAGGCCGAACCGCACCAACCCCAAATTTTGGCGACCGCTAAAGTACATGAAGAATGTCTCGGAAGCCGTTAGCCTCCTCCTCACACCGCTCGGAGTTGGAGTTGCAAACCGACCAGACGCAACTATCAGACACCAAATAATGAGGCCAGAAGACCCGTTACCACGGCAAGAAACGCCTGGAGTTGTTTACTGAATCTGGTGCAGTTATGTACAAAGCAACTACGTCGGAGAAACTGGGAGACTACTCCTCACGCAAATTACCGAGCCCGCGGCAGCAGTGAGGAGGAAAGAAACTAACTCTCAAGTCATGGCTCATGCGACGGGACCCGGCCACACCTTAAAGGTTGACGAGGCAGAAATTCTCGCAAGGGCTGACAGCCACGTGAGCCGTGAACTGCCTGAGTCATGGTTTACTGGCCCGCAGTCGACTAATAAGCGCAATGATCTCGCGGCTCCATATTCTGTGCTGAGATTTTGTCTGGGCAAAATTGCTAGTTACGTGGGCGGATGCGGGTGACCAATAGTCCCGGGGACTGCAAGCCAAATGGCCGAGTAATTGTCACGCCAAAGAATCGACAACGGTGATTAAATCACGGCAATTAACGACTCGGGTACGAACCAAGAAGCAATAATCGCATCAACTACGAACCCCATCTATGAACACGAGGACTGCCGGCGATAGTAGGCCTGTGGTCACCTGGCGACCACGCCCTATAAATACTGCGCAAATTGTGCCCAAAGTACCCATTTCTGCAACTGTCTCTGATAATGGGTTCGAGAGAGAATCCGAAACGTTAGGCCAATAAACCCATGTTTCAGTGATCGCTTCTTCTTCTTCTTCTTCTGAGCTACTTCCTGGAACGCGCCTGATCGCTTCTATCAGAAATTATGGGGATGTATACATTCTCACAATGAGTCAACCTCGCAGAAAATGACGCGTGCGCATATCTCACGCTGTATGCCATGTATGTGCGCCCAAAAGCGTCCCGCACTGGCTGTGGCCGCAGTATCCACCTCAGATCTTATGGGTTCATGTCCGCGAGAAGTCGCTCGGCTCTTCTCCATCTTCCTCTGGAAGTGGATCGAACAGAATATGACCAAGCTGAACGGGAGGCTACACAGACACGCATCTTTTCAGTGAGAAGTATTTTTGTATTTTTTAAAATGCACTTTCTCTTGGTCTATCTTGTTTTTTTTTGGTCTACCGTGTTGGGGTTTGGATAACCGTCGATCAAGCATACGCTTTGCTTCACTACATATCTGCTCACATCGCCGCTGACCGGTACCAATTCGAACGTCGTTTCCGACATGTTCCATTGTGTGTCCTACAGCATATCGGGCACAGGACTGGCGAATGGCGTGTGAATGAGTTTATACTGATAATTGGCTTGCGCAGCAGCTAATGCACTCTCTCTCTCACACCTGGGACCGGTGTCAAGACAGTGAAGGCAACCGGTGGCGTGGTCGAGCGCAGGTAGCTGGCGGGGCGTGCTCATTCTGAATAACGCCTGCCATGCCCTCCCCCTCCCTACCGCATGATCCGTTTTTAGGGGTCCTCTTGGGAGAGGTTTCTTTATGACGAAATTGATGCGGTAATCACAGCCGTTCTCGTTCGCATTTTAAGGTACCTGTAGTCCAGTTACGGGTTGTTCCAAGCGCTAAGTCCGTCTGACATCCTGACATTCATGGCTTTTGGGTTGGTCGGACAGCCCGCCCTCAAGCCCGTGCGTGAGACGATCGAGACATTGGGGGATACTTGCTACTCAGTAAAAACGGACGCGTTGAATCCGCATTCCACTGAGAACTGGAAGTCAGCCACTGTATTACTGACTATCACAAAGATCGACGCAATCCGTCGATGGGAGATAATATCGGCCATTTGGCCATTTAGCTTGTCTGCTTTGTTGGTTCGCTAATGCTGGACTCGTGAGCCGATGCAAAAGCCTAATTTAATGCATTATTGCAGTCCTACTTTGTGCATTCGTGAAATTTACATTTAAACTTCATTCATTTGCATCCACGATTTTTTTCACAGATCTGCGAAATTTTCGAAATCCTTGAAAAACTCTTGAAAAGTGCTCGCGTTCAGTTTTTTTAAGTAATTTATGTGTGTGCATGCTTTTAAATGTAAAATCGGTGAGAAACATTTTTTAATGAAAATTCCACTGTTTTGGGAAAATTAAAGACGTAAAAGAAAGCACTTCAGAAATTCCTTCCAAAAAAAACTTCGGTTTCCTATGGAAACGTTCCTTTTCAACTGAGATACTTTACTGGACCTTTACAAGATGCGATAGGCAGTCGCAAAGTTTATCCCCTTTGGAACGCTAATGATTAAACATAATTATTAGAAAGTATTTTAGATACCTTTATATGTTGTAATAGTAAATAAATGCTAAATTAAATTCAGCACAAAAAACATAAAACGTGTGCTAGTGTTCACAGCTGATGCGTGCTGTATCGGGTTTGGGCGACCACGTAGGCACCATGACGACGCGCTACTGGGTGGAAAAGTTGAAAGTAACTAATCCCTAACTGAAAACCTGCACCCTCTACGTACAGTATGACGCGTTTTCTTTACTTCATTTAATTTTATTCTCGTTATATGACTTCTGTGACGCAGGAAGTTTATCTAGTTTACCGTCCTGACAATGACAAAGAAAGCATCAGTTATCATGTTAACATTTCCATTCATTACTTGGTTTTACCTTACTGTGAGTTCAAAATAAAACAGCCGCAAATAAATAGTGTAGGGGTAACATTACTATCTCGTACTGTAAATGCGCTAGTTTGACACACCTAGTAGACTATACTGTACTCTTTTAAGTCTTTTTCTACGTGCAATTTATTAAACTAACTTTTAAATAAAATTAAAGGGGTGTGGGAGCATGATTTGGATTATAGCTAGGATAAAAACTCTATAAATAAGCATATTTGGTGACTTGTGCCAAACATTTACGACTCCTTCTGATTCGCGACATTTTCTGCTAGTTAACCCAGCGAATGCTCAGGGTATTTTTGCAGTCCCGGTAACTAACTATTAAACCTGGACAGACAAGCTAAACCATTTGTCTTTTGCTCGTTTAACTTAGTTTAATATGGACCTGATAATCAGGACGAAAACTTGGGTGAATAAATGCCCTAGACTCCTCAAAGTGAGCAGATCAAATCACTGGAATGCGCATGGCCTTGTGAGTCTGGAGAGTAATTAGACGGCAGCGCCAAGGTCACAATCAGTAGCCAATGCGCGTGAAGGCCATGCAGGCTATTAGCCAAAGGCACTGAATGTCGGTGAATCATGGCTACGAACTGCCTGCCCAGAGGAAGTGTACAGTGGCAAGATCACACTACCGGAAGCCCGCTGCGGGACAGGCCACAGCCTCCGAGACATAACTATCCAGTTTCATTGGGGATCGAATTAAATTCTGAAAATACTCTGATGCAGGTGAAGACCCGACGACAGTTCGACCGTCGTAATCCGACGATGTCCACCGTATGCTCATGGGAAAGTTGAGCAGGGACGGTGACTTGCGCGTGATTTAGTTTAAAGTGATAGTAGACTTGCGCTGCATCTACCGCACTCTCTCCTCCTCCCCCACCTGAGCCCGGTGTCAAGACAGAGTCAAGAAGACCGGAGGCGGGAGAGGACGCAGGTGGCTGGCGCGGCCGGGTCCCCTAAGTACTAGCCGCCCCTAGGCGTGCCACCACACCTCCCATGTTCGGCATTTGTTAGCGGAGCGCAACCCGAATAACGCATGCCGTGCCCTGATGTGGCCCCCGTGTTGGTCCAACGCATCTACCACGTGGCCCGTTTAGGGGGCACAGGTGAAGACCCATTAATCCCAACACGTGGTTTGGTTAGGCATTCCTGCATTAAGAGCAGGGCGAAAAAAGGAAAGACTTTAAATCTCCAGCGGAATGTTCGCTGTTAAAATATATTATGTATAGCAAAATTCATAGACCGATTGCAAGGGGATGTGTGCAAATATCCCCTAGAGAAAACTTAACCAAAACTTGAAGAGTTAACTACTTTGCTTGCTAACAGTCATCAGGCGCTGAGAGCTAGCCTTTCACCCTACTCCTGCTGGAATGTGTGGGCCAACTAGGGCTGGAATGATTTAGGTAGACTTCTGATTGAGTAAACTGATTTCTACCGATTAGATGGAAATCGCCCGGGCATAAGGCTGTACGTATGTATATACTTGGCCCGATAGCACGGAAAAATCATGTGGTAGCCGGCCTTGACACTCGTCCTTGTCGCGAAGATTATCTGGGATCCCCTAACAGGCGACACGACAAAGATATCCGCCTACAGTTATTTTGCATACCTATTAAACATCCCTTTCGAATACCCCAAATAAGATTAGCACTAAAGCTAAAGACATTCACCTTGACTGTTGGCCTAGCTCATCTGCATTACATTCCCATAATCGGATGACATATCATGCAGTGTGTACTGGTTGAATACCAGTTCGAACCAGTGCACTTTTACTCCTGGCTCATGATTGGTAGTGCAGTTCATTACAGTTCATTACTTGGCAGCCTGATGTGGCGGGAGATCTCACTGCTGTTTGCATCGCTCGTGCGTGAAAGGAGTTCAACTCAGACAATCAAATGTACACGCGAAATATCGATTTTCTTGAGTGAAACTTCTTGTTTAAAAATAAATCAATTATTGACTGAACTATCATGTCCATCGCTCTACAATCTATCTTTAATGAATTACCGTGAACTAAGCGCATTGAGCACATTAGCTTCATTTTAAATAAGTTATTCTATCAATAATGGAGAAGTTTGCTTGATAAAAATCGTCACATAAAGCTGTTACTTGTACTTAACGGTATCAGGTACTTTTTCGAACTTCAGTGGGCTTATGTAGAGATCTGTTTGACAGTTGAGCACTTTTATGGGAAGAGGCTGGAAAGAGGTAAGAGAATCTTAAAGCTTCCTGAAGAAAGGATCACATATGGTGCTCTACATCGACAAAAAAACTACTAAAAGTTTTTCACAGCCTCATTTACGAGATGCTTCTTTGTCCTATCCCTTGGCTTAAACTTCAGGTCATTTATCACGGCATTCCTTACCGCCCGCTCCGACACTACGAGCTCCAAAGCCATCTTCTGGATGCTGCAAACTGGATTGCAACGAATACGATCCCGGTAAATCGTTATAAGACAAGGGGTTTTAAATGTTTATTCTTTCAATACCAGGCTTCCTGTTGATGCGGTCGAACTTCTTTTAACGGTCGATAATGGTGAACACTGTTCATCTGGCCATTTCCAACTTGGCAGCCATGTCCGTGGGTGAGAGGCAATTGAGACTGCCTCATTATTTTTCATGGCACGGTATTCTAAAGAAAAGAAGTACGGATTTCAATAAAAAATATTTTCAAAAATGAGAGGCAAAAATATTACGAAATTTACGGTCACATACGGTACGTCTCTTCTTGATACTGCTACACAAATCTTCCATCTTAGAACACGTAAAAAAATAAGCAGGGAGCCTAGAGGTTATGGTCAGTGGGAAACATGACAGCAATTGATTTAACACAACGAAACTTTTTATCAGCTGACAGTGCTAGATAAACGTGTGTACTTCGAGTTATGGCTGATGAAGCAATTTTGCTGCTAATGCTGAATAACGTGTATTGTTCGCCCAACTCCGACTAACCGCAAATTAGGGGCAGCATGGCCACTTCAACAGACGGTTACCCATATTCTAGGCAGAATAACATGACTGACAAAGACAAGGAAGACTGGAATGGCCATTTATGGCTTAGTAGCCATTATCAGCCGGCCGTACCCAAGCCCAGGTGTTGCGGCACACGAGACTTGAACTCGCGACCTGTTGGTTAGAATTCCAACGTTCTAACCTGATGCGCTGGGTGGCCGCTGACGGGGCTCGAGAGTGAGCCCAAGGCCCAACGGGACACGTGAGTCCTGTAACCGATATGTGAGCGCCTACCTGTATTCCGCTGGGGCAGGCGGGATTTCAGGTCAAAACACGAAAGGCAGCGCGCATCGTGCCGGCGTCTGTTGGTGAGATTTATCTTTAGTGTGTCTGCGAGGGCCTCGATATTTCCTTCAGCTGCCTCATCTTAACTACTGGCTGTCCTCGAATGAGTGTGTGACCCTCATGTTATAAGTTCCCTGGTTCTCGGTGGGGGCGGGCATTACGCGTGTCTGAAGGCAGCGGCCTGTCAGTATCCTCCAGCTACCCAAACGAGGAGTTCAGGCAACGTGGGCTCATCCGAGTCGTACTTCTTTAAGCACTCGCCGGTTAATTTTCACATCTTTCAGTTTCAGTCTTTCAACTAGGAAACAAGTTACAGAGTGCCTTTGAGCAGGATACCATTTTTTGATGGTGAAGGACCAAAGAAATCAAACACAATTTTAAATTACATCAATCTTGCATGAGGGCTAAAGGGCAAAGTAAAGTATGAGTTGCGTTTCAGAAAATCCCAAGACACTGGCAACACCGTTTGGTAAGGATGCTTTGTAGGACCGCCTAAACAGGATAGGTCCATTAGCCGTTACCAGTCAATCGTTCCCAACCCCAGGTGGTACCCCATTCGAGGATCGAACCCGCGGCCTGTTGATCAGAAATTCAACGCTCTAACCACTGAGCCACGGGCTCGATGTCTTGCCGGTTTAGATCGGGAATTTGGACCTTCATTGATGAAACGCGCACCAATCGTTAACGAACCCATTCGTCCCGCTCTGTCTTGGGGCTCGTTCTCGAGCCCCGCCAGCAGCCGCACAACAGCCAGTAGTAGTGGGGGCAGCGTACAAATGCCGGTAACGACAAGGAGGACGGGCTCTTCTGCTACCTATATTCTCCAAGCAGCTCACTCGCTTTATGTGAAATACTGGTGGGTCCTGTGAGCGGTCAGGTCATGTACATGGTTCATGTAGACGGGCTGTTCCCAACTCTGTCAGCCCTCTTCTCCAATCTCAACATCAATAGACTGACCGGCCCGGACAATCGGTTGGGCATGGGGAGAGGCAGAGTGAGTGAGGCCCACGGCTTGGCACATATTCGGCACTATAAAAAAGCTAACGGGCCTGAGAATATCAGGATGTGCTAAAAGCCATGGCTTGGAAGGTTTCCGATTGACGGAATAACTCGGACCTCACAGTCAGCTCAGTGTGTGTTCGTGTGGGGTGACTGACTGGTGGACTGAGTGCCAGAATACGATGGCTCCTTCTTACTTTAACCTACATATAAAGCACCGTCACTCAGTTAGATCCGAGCAGGTTCATTTCGCGCCAACCACCTGTGCGCTCTCTCTCTCTCGCTCTCGCCTCCGGACTTCTTGCTCTGATCACGACAACGGGCCCAGGTGGGAAAGGAGACGAGAGTGTGGTAGATGCAGCACAAATTTCCTATCACTATATACTAAATCTCGTGCATGTCACCGTCCCGGTGCCATCCTGTTGTGGAGCGCACGGTGGACACCGCCGGTAAAGACGGTCGAACTTTCACATTGCTTCCCTCGGTAACTGGCATCGCAACAACTGGGCCAGCGTCTGCTAGCAACAACAAAAGCGGCCGTCGTTAGGCGACGAAAGTCGATTTCAAGCTCAGATAAGAACATCGTACCATCTCCGCTGCGTGCTTACCGTGGCCAAAGGTCGTCTAGGTGCATGCAACCCCCTGCGTCCTTCTGCCCGCCCTGACACTCACTCGACATAACCCTCACTGCTTCCTATTACCCCTCCACCCCCACCCTCTTCCCACGCCCTACTTTTGTTTAAAGACGAATTTTTATCGATTTCTCTAATCCAAAACCCGTTTTACTCGAGTCTGTACTGACCTGAGGGGGATTTATGGAATACAAACGTATGCTCGACAAGTTGTCCTCTGAACAATAGAATAGATTCTGTATTTGAGTTCTCCGTTACAAATTCTTCCGAAGGAGTCTCCTCCTCCTCTTCCACCTCCTCCTCTATAAAGTATTAACACTTGTACACTCTCCTTCCCACTGCTTTGGATCCTATAATTCCATCGAGTATATGATCAACTGAACTCGTTTGCATCTGAAAATCTGTAATTAACCCTACAACTTTATCCAACTTGGTGATATTTCGAAATTCTTCTGCGTCCTATGCTGGCGTCGTTGCGATTCGCTTCACTGATCCAGGCCAACGACTAAACTTTGCCCGACGGCAGACTCCTATGATGCATTCGTTTCTTCTGATGGTCGTAGCCATAAAAGTCCCCGACAGATTTATTGTATAGGCTGTTCCAGTTGAGGTAGTTGGATGACTCGTGTATGTAATTTAGATGTTGTCATTTTTTAATATTGCAATAAGCTGTCGTGTTGCCAGAGTTAGGAAGGATATTGTGCTGGAGCAGTTGTACCCTTGAATATTTCCGGCAAAAAAAAACAACGGAGACTGGATTTACTTGCAGTCGTTAAAGAACGCTGCCTGGCAATATTTATCTGCCTCTTCTGCTACTAGCCGCTGTGCGATCCTCCAAAGAAGGCATACTTTGGTTTACAAATTCTTATTTATTAATTAAGAGATAATTTATTTAATCGAAAGCAATCAAATCAGCAATATGACTTTATCATGGGCCAATTATTTAACGCTTACTATAACTGACAGCAAAGGAGGACAATATGATACAAGCAAAGAATAATGGAAAAGATGAATATTGCCGGCAAAGACAAGGGAGACCGGAATGGCCATTTCTGGCTTATTAACCGTCGTCAACCAGTCATACACAAACCCAGGTGGTTAGAGCGTCCAAATTCTGATCAACGGGTCGCGGGATTGATCCTCGGGTGGTGCACCAGCTGGGGTTGGGTATGACTGGCTGACGACGCCTAATAAGCCAGAAATGGCGATTCAAATCTCCATTGTCTTTGCCGACCATATTCACCTGCTTCTTCTACTACTAGCCACTGTGCGGCTGCTGGTGGGGCTCGAGAGTGAGCCTCAAGGCAGAGCGGAACGAGTGAGTTCCGTTAGCGGTCGGTTAGCGTTCATCAGCGACCGTGCAAGTTGTACCTTTTTTAACCCAAGGTCAAGCAAATTTTCGTAAAAATCCTGCGAATTTATTTTCTTACTTTCCTATTCGACTTAATACATCACGAGTCCCGAGGTATTAACGTCCTCCCATGATTTTTTACCTCTGATCAAAACTTGGCCTTGAAACATAAAGCTTGCATTCAATACTGAATTAGTCACATTCAGTCTAGCAAAAGACAAGCTCCAACGCCTTCCACTAAGCCTAACATCCTCCAAACTGACTAATGTGATTATTTTTTGGAACAAATACAATATTAGCGGCAGTAGTAATATTATTATTAGTAGTAGTAATATTATTAATAGCATTAGTATTATAGGTAGTAGTATTGGTAGTAGTGGTGGTGGTGGCACATTAATTATTATTATTATTATTATTATTATTATTATTATTAGTAGTAGTAGTAGTAGTAGTAGTAGTAGTGGTATTAGCTAGTAGTAGTAGATCAGTAGTAGTAGTAGTAGTAGTAGTAATTGAGTAGTAGTAGTAGTGGTAGAAGTGGTAGAGTAGTAGTAGTAGTGGTAGTGGTAGTGAGTAGTGGTAGTAGTAGTAGTAGTAGTAGTAGTAGTAGTGGTAGTGGTAGTAGTAGTAGTAGTAGTAGTAATAGTAGTAGTAGTAGTAATAGTGGTAGTAGTAGTAGTAGTAGTAGTAGTAGTAGTGAGTAGTGGTAATGGTAGTAGTAGTGAGTAGTAGTGGTTAGTAGTAGTAGTAGTGGTAGTAGTAGTAGTAGTAGTAGTAGTATTGATAGTAGTAGTAGTAGTAGTAATAGTAGTAGTAGTGGTATTAGTAGTAGTGAGTGGTAGTAGTGAGTGGTAGTAGTGGTAGTGAGTAGTAGTAGTGAGTATTAGTGATAGTAGTATTAGTAGTAGTAGTAATGGTTGTAGTAGTAGTGGTAGTAGTAGTAGTAGTATTAGTTATAGTAGTAGTAGTAGTAGTAGTGGTAGTAGTAGTAGTAGTAGTAGTAGTAGTAATAGTAGTAGTAGTAGTAGTAATAGTAGTAGTAGTAGTAGTAGTAGTAGTGGTAGTAGTAGTAGTAGTAGTAGTAGTAGTAGTAGTAGTAGTAGTAGTAGTAGTAGTAGTAGTAGTAGTAGTAGTAGTAGTAGTTTTAGTAGTAGTAGTAGTAGTAGTAGTAGTAGTAGTAGTAGTAGTAGTAGTAGTAGTAGTAGTAGTAGTAGTAGTAGTAGTAGTAGTAGTAGTAGTAGTAGTAGTAGTAGTAGTAGTGAAGTAGTAGTAGTAGTAGTAGTAGTAGTAGTAGTAGTAGTAGTAGTGGTAGTAGTAGTAGTAGTAGTAGTAGTAGTAGTAGTAGTAGTAGTAGTAGTAGTAGTAGTAGTCATGACAATTTCGACGCCAGCTGTGTTTTCGCACTAGTATCGAATACTATTGTTTCGTTCCCGAACGAGAGATGCGTGGGAGTATCTGCATGCCGAGGAGAAATCCAGTAAAATATGCATGCACTTTATTACTGCACTTTTAACCAAATGAGGCAGTTGTACCATTATTCTGGATGCACAGCTTTCCTTTAAACCAAATCTCTAGGTTTTTTGATAATGGTTTATAGAGTCCAATTTACCAGTAAACATTGCCGAGGCAAAACGTTCGACGGTTGCAAAAACTGATCCCTATTGCCGCCAGCAAGTACTATTGATCTGCACACTGGCGCATTCCTTTTACCTCCAATAGCGCACGCGCATTCATCCAGGTCAGTACTACTTACGCATTCGCGCTTTTGGTGTCAATCTTAGTGGTTGACAGGGGGCTGATCAGGTGGCAAAACCACGCGAACATTTTTCGGGACAACCAGCTGGGAGCAGCATTCGTTTGCATAGCCGCCAACAGGTCACCAGAGCCTTCTTAGTCTCGTCTTTTTGTCAGCAAAGTCTAACAGGTGCTGTGTTGCATCTTCCTCGCCTCTACAGGTCCTCATTTTCAAAATTGCACGGTAGCCCCTAGGATTGGGGTATGCCCTTCTTCGATAAGATGCAAAATTCTCACCCTCTGAAACCCATTGCTATCGACACTTCCATGGAAAAAAAATCTGTTATGCTCCCCGGTAGATGCAGCACCGAACCCCTGAACACCAACAGCTTTTCCACCCGACCTATACTACCCGTCTTTTTTATTTAACTTAAGTGCTTGTCTTGGTATACATAATTGCTTTCGGAAAGACCTGGGAGCTGATGGTATATTACGAGGCTCCTGAGTTTAATCAAAGGTGGTGTTAGTGATGATGATTATGGTGGTGATGATGATGATGATGATGACGACGACGACGATGATGAGTGAAGTAATTTATATAGATTAGGTAAAATTAGACCTGCAAATTGAATGCTTGGGAAGAAATATTAGAGTTAAAACCATGGGATACAGCTAGAATTTGATCGCGGCATGTGCGCTGTATTCGTATTAAATCCTGGGTACCCAAGAGGCAGATAAACGTTTTCTGAGGTTAACCACTACGTTTTACTTGAACAACATGCAGACTCCGGCTTTCATGCCACGACTTCATCTCGTGCGCAAATCAGTTAAATTCCATCGTAAGATTGTGTAGAAATCAACGACAGTAAATCACCTTATAGGGGCAGAAAGCAACCGTGCTGGACACTTCAACGCCCGCCTCAGGCTAGTTAGTCCTAATTCAAAATCTGTTTCGCCAACTTATTAAGACCTAATACGAATGTTTGGTCTGCCAGCATCTTCTCTCTAGTAGGATAGAGGTCTTCTTATAAACTCAAAGGGGAGGAAGCCAACAGCTTGCCAAAAAGCAGTTCGAAGAAGCATCCTCGCCTGCGAAGGCGCAAATTATCAATAGATCACCAGCTAATCGATTGAGATGGATGATACGTGTCAATGTACGCTTAGGCCGTCATGTTTGACCTGCCAACTACTCCATAGCGTGCACATCAGCTTGCTTTTCATCGTTCAGCCCTCCATGTGTGGACTTAATAAATATGGTTGCATATTTTAGGTTAATCCAGATCCTTGAAAAAAAATAAAAGACATCCATTAATGTGTCAGTGATAAGAGTGAAGATGCAAGAAGCGGACGCAGATAGCCTTTACACCTCATTATTTCCCGATCACCCCCCTCTCACCAGCTCTGATAGGAAGCAAGGGCCTGCCGTCCAACTTTCCTACCAACTTTATTCATAGGGCCCGGAGAACTTCTATCCGTTCATTTAGAGCTGTCGAATTAAGTTAAATGCCAGTCCTACCGTCACCTTTTGTTCATGGACAAGAAGGTCCGTGGACAGCATACGCCGGTGCTGTTCGATCAGTAAAAAAATGGGAACTGATTCTTTCCGTATTGTGCTTGGAACTGAAGCCTTCACCGTAAGTTGAAGCTCTGTGAAATTGTGGAGTAAATTTATCGCTGGAGTAACTAAATGCTACTGGAAGAAGTGGTAAAGCTTACTGGTTGACTGGTTCATTTACTGTCGGGAAGTCGGTTCCAAAATGATCTCTGTCGCTAGGGGAGGAAAGCTGGATGGAACACCGGAAAACCCAATAAAAATCGACGAGGTCGGAGTTCAGGGCGCGTAAATACAATTGCGGCGGTCCTTTAGGTGGAGATGCATCTGCCGAAGAAAACGACGGTGATCCAGTGCAGAATTAGCAGAACCATAGCTCACCAATTGAGGGTCCATGGATCTGTGGATTGTGTCAGGGTACCGATGCTAGATGATTTTGACAGTTCAAGCGTTGATTTCGACGAGGTTCACCGTATGCTCCTCACCAGGTAGTGCAGGGACGGTGACTTGCGCGTGAATTAGTTTTAAGTGATAGTAGCCTTGCGCTGCAGCTACCACGCTCTCTCCTCCTCCCCCACCTGAGCCCGGTGTCAAGACAGAGTCAAGAAGACCGGAAATGGGAGAAGGCGCAGGTGGCTGGCGCGGTCGGATCCGCCCCTGGGTGTACCACCACACCTGGCTCAGATCCCACGGAGTGGGAGTTCCATAAAGGCCAAATTAAGAAGGAGCAGTTGCAGCCTGACTCTCAGTTCGCCAGTCAGCCACTACACACAAAACACACATTGGGCTGACCACGCGGTCCGAGTTATCCCGTCAGATGGTAACCTTCCAAGCCACGGCTTTAAGCGCACCGGGAGAGTTTCAAGCGCGTCAGATTGTTTATAGTGAGGAAAAATGCGCTGAGCTGTCGACCTCACTCTCTCCCTCACCCCCACAATCAGACCACCATCCGAACCGGTCAGTTGTCTGATGTGGGAGTGGGCGCGTTGACTGACGGGTCGGCGTACCCGTCTTCGCGCGCCACCGCACGACCTGACCCCTATAACGCACACACCAGGATTTTCTTACACAGGGGATATGGAGGAGCCAACGTCGTCTGACTCCCAGTCCACTGGTGCTAGATACTTCTACATACACCAGCAAGATGCAACGACGTTGATCTCTATCATTTATGCGAGTAGAACCAGGTTGAACTGTACATTCCGATGAATTAATGGCGATTTACTCTGGGTACGATCACTAAATCGTCAAGCACCAGGAAATTACGTTGATCTGAATACAGGTGCGCACACCCAGCAAATGGAGAGGATATGGTTAAGCAAAAAAGATTCAGATTTCAAATAAAATTCGTGGAGTTCCGCGGAATTTACTTCGGGGACACTTGATTGGACACTGTTGGCGCGGTTTGAGAGGGTGTGAAGGTCACGTCATAGCAACCCTGTCCTAGTTTAGAAGTATTTGTTGCTTAATTGTTGTTCCTTAATTCGAATTTAATTTTCGTAATATAGGTAAAAGGCTTTAAATCTGCTTCTCATTTTTGACCAGTACCTATTAGGGTACGAATCACGCTATAGCAGCACCCCAAAAGTGCTTGTCTGCCTTTTGCACCACTAGGGGGTGTAGCATTGTCTCTTGTATGGTTGCGCTGGGTAAGCAAAATAAATTTTCGAGACGAAATGTTCTCTAAAGCGCTTCGGACTCCGATACAGGTTCTGGGATAGAAACATAGAGCACTAAAGTGTGGATTGCCTGCCGGAATGCGGGCCTAAGCCACGTGCTGCTAGAGTGCACCACGCCGTCACTGTATGGCGTGGATGGGCTACGTGACCAGTCATTCGATGCGCCGATGCGTGTCCAAATCAGCCAATCAGGGAAGCCGACCTCGAAACGACACTGACACGACCGCCTGTTTTGCCGCCAGAGTAGCTCGCCACGTCCGCTCAGCGCCATCGTGCGCGTATGTCCGCGTGGCCTGTGTCCAGGCGCCGGAGAGAGCGCCTATGTGGACGTGACCAGTCTGGGCTAAGTTTTTCCGTGTTTGTGGGCGTGATAGTGGTTGCCGATGCGACATTTTCCGGCAGTGTTGAAACTTGTTAGGTAGTCGCGCAGGCGTTTTTCAGGGCTGTGCGAAGTAATGAGTAGGACGACAACCGCATAATTCAGGCGCGACATCAGTTACCGTGCGGTCGCGTGCACCCGCTACCCGAAAGTTTGCAAAATTGTTGCCTGGCTATCCGATAAATTTGAATATTAATTAAGAGCTGGAAGACTGAAAAGAAAGTAAATTAACGAAAAACTAGTTTGTATGCACACACAATGCATTGTCACAAATGGAGGCGCATATGAAAGTCCCAGGTTCTTGTTGCAAAGAAAATTATGCACAATCGCTGGAACATTAAGCGTATTAACCTGAGCTTTCGGACTCGTACAGGAGGACATCATCAGAGACCGTCTGAATGCAACAACCGATGAGCAGTCTTGACGTTTAACCATTGGGTAGGGGGAGGTAATAGTGGCCGAGACTGGACTGGGTTCAGATCGTCTAAACACAGTAGTCTCGCTGTGTGTTGAGAGTGTGCATCCTTGACTGGGACGCGCGCTCGTAGTGCGTGAACACCTCTACCCCCACCCCGACCCCCACCCCGAACGACCCGTTTTGACTCGAGTATTCGCGCTTTCACCTTCTTTGCAACATACGTTTTGTTGGTACCTGTCCTTTGTGTGTTACTGGTACTTGCGCGGCTGTTATATTGTTATAATATTTTTGAAAGTCAAATGCATGAACATTAAAAAAATAGTTTGCGGCCCGTAACATCTTCCACGACCTACGGGACCTGAGTTTCAAAAGTATGTAGGGGTTGGGTGCATATAGATGACGTCTTGATAACTTAACACTTACAGAAAAGTCCAGTCGGCAAACAGGTGTTTTTGGTAATTCTTCGTTGGGCCTGTACAATCACAAGGGTAATTAAAATATGATGGGTTGACAGGACTTATAAGCATTTATTTGTTAATATCGATTGTTCCCACGCCGCCTGCATGATTAGGTCGGCGTGTTGAGGTCATTGATACTGGGTTAGTGGGGGTTAAGATAAGGTAAGCGACGTTCGGAGGTCGATTACGCGGAGTGAACAATGACTAGCAGGGGGGACGGCGTGTGAGCACCACTCGAAGTTGCCGTTGGCAACGGAAGAGAGAGCGCCTGTATTAGCGTCTTCTGACAGAACAGAGCTGGTTTCGTTAGCTGTATCGTCACTGCCTCGGTTGCTGCTAGCACCCGTTGGCGTAGGCCCTTAGAGAAGTTGGTTGGTGTCCGGTAACCAACCTAGAAGGCTTCTTTGGGATCGACTCGACGGTTAGTATCGACTAGATGGGCGAGAATAGAACTCGAGATTGATCTAGTTTCACCTTTGCCTATCCACGCAGGTATGTGTTCACGTATTATTTTTTTCTAGACGCCTATGTGTATGGCCAATGTATCCCGCTCCACAGTAGTAAGTGAACGAATAAATACACATTGACGTAGCCTTCAACAGGAGTCGGTCTTTACCTCCCACGCGTAGGGGGAGAATTCGGGAAGAATGCCCGTAGGCTCGCTGAGGGAAAAGCGCTCGTGATCACAATCTTCAGACGTCATCTTACTAGTTCGCTTGTTGCATCCCCTACGAAGGGCAGTCTTCTGAAGTCGTCTTTCTTTTCTTCAAGTGAAGTGGTAGGCTTTGCTTTGTGCTCCTTAATATTTCGGAGGATGAATATTTCTGGGTATCCGTTTCACGAAGCGCGTTCTACAGTTGCTGGAGCTCTGCTTCAACAGTTTCAGGAGAGCTCTAACTACCAGTCCCAGAACTAAATTTCACTTTATATTCAGGGGAACAAAACCGTGAAAATTAGTGCATTGTCCCGTCCAGCTTTTCGTTCGGAATACCCTACGCTGGATTGATCCGTCCTCTTCCCTTTGTAGAAGGACATCGAGTAACGAGTTTTCGTTATCCACCTCAGCCTCGGCAGAAAATTTGAGTGAGGGATGTATACTGGTAAACTTTTGGATCAGGGTGTCAGTGTCAGTGTTATGATCCGTCGAGCAGAAGATGTCCTCCGCATATCGAGCGTAAAAGTGGAGTTCATTGATTATGTCCTTTAGAGTCGTTTTATCGATCTTGCTCATGAAAACATTTGCGAAAGACGATCCAGCATCATCCTCATCCTCAACACCGTCTAGCTGTCTGGCCACTGCAGAGGAACTCGACATCTTGTGTGCATCGCATCAGAAGTAGATAGGGATTTTCACGGGCAAACGTATCGGGTAGTTCGTGTCCCGAATGAAGTCATAGAGATATCTTACTGTTTCTACCACGGGTACGTTGGTAAACTGTGATGATATATCTAACGAGAACATCCTCCGTCCACCAACGTTCCTATTCCTTATACCATCCACAAACTTAAAGGTGTATTTTAAACTTTGAGGGTGTAGGTAATTTTCCAGGGCTTTAAGTGTTTCTATCAGTCATTTTACAATGGTGGGATATATTTGGTTTCTCATATTCAAAGATTGGGACTTTTCAAGTTTAACATGGGAAATTTCACAGAACTTACAGAAAACGTTGACTTGGTCTTTCTCTTAAAAGGAGGCACAATTACAAGGAAGAGGAATTTCGCTACTTGCAAACGACGAGGTTAACGTTACGTCCCACAGCATAATGGGCACAGTAACGGCGAATTTCCTGTGCATAATGATGATGTTGATGCTGCTGCTGCTGCTGCTGCTGATGATGATGATGATGATTATGATTATGATGATGATGATGATGATGATGATGATGATGATGATGATGTGATGATGATGATGATGATGGTGATGATGTGATGATGATGATGATGATGATGATGATGATGATGATGATGATGATGATGATGATGATGATGATGATGATGATGATGATGATGATGATGATGATGATGATGATGATGATGATGATGATGATGATGATGATGATGATGATGATGATGATGATGATGTGATGTGATGATGATGATGATGATGATGATGATGTGTGATGATGATGATGATGATGATGATGATGATGATGATGATGATGATATCATATTTGCGCAGTATTCAGCGCATTCTCCCTTCACTTGCACAACTGAGACCGGCGTCAGGAAAACCAGACGTGGGGTCCGGCATGGCGAAAATAAAAAGCGTGGGGAACCCAGTTGCCGATCTGGTGGTGGTGGTACGAATCTTGTTCGTGTCGCTGTGCCTGGGAGCTTAGACTCCAGTACCCAGAGGCATTCGCACGACGGCCAGTAGTAATGTTGACAAGGGCTGATAAGTCAGAAATTGCTATTCCGGTCCCACTGCTTTGTCGGCATTAGTTTGCAGAGTACACACGATCCCTGGTGAGTTGCAATAGTGCAGGCGGTTATCTGACTCGTAAGTTTTTTGAATGGCGCCTACGGTTTGAGCAGCCGTAGGCACTGTAATATCTGTCCAGAAATGAGATTATACAGCATAAGATCTCGAAATTTGGAGGAGAAGCAAGCCCCTATCATTCTTTGGTAGCCTTTTGTGTCAAACCTTTGGAATTTTTCCTTTAGGCCAGAAAGTTCAAAGAAAAGTCCGCGATGTTAACTTGTAGTCAAATTAAATATTTCCAGTCTGCGTGGCTAGCAAGGTAAACCTAGGTGGAGGCAATTGCTACCTGAAATTTCTTCCGGTCAGTTCATAACTTAGAAGGAGCCGCGGTTCAAATACTGATAGTCGACAACTTTGTCCACCTTTTCTGCCTTATATTTTGCCTGCGACCTTTTACCTTCTTCCTTCTTTACTGCTCACGTAAGTGGGTTTCAATCTATCAGTGAAACGGCACAGTGAAAAGTTAGAATATTCCGGCCTTGGTACTGTTACAAGGATTGTCAGCGTCGAACGACATTAAAGGGAGTATAAAAGTGTCTATGTATTCATCGTCCATCATGAACGATTATTTTGAAGGGTATACACGCGACCCTCGGTATTCACGGGGTTTAGGGACCACAGCTACCCACGAATACTTGATGTCCCATATAAAAATGCCTAACGTTGTATATTTAAAGATTCAAATAAAAGTTTAACTTAAACTACTAGCCTGAACCACTATACTATGATTTACATGTCATCATACAACATCACTGTCGAAAATATACGGCTTACAGTTACGCAAATCAAAACATACAATGTGCATTCTTACCAAGGCAAAACATGGCCACGATAACCCTATATTCAGACACGCACAGTTAATAGTAATATTTCTAAATCGAAAAATATCATTTTTCTTCGTAACAAAAGTGTGTAGTCACAAAAATAAATGAAAATGATTAACGAATATTTTGGATATTCTCTGCGAAAAACTCCTCGAATATCGACCCACAAGTAAGCAGGGGTCAGAAGTTATGTAAACCCAAAGCCGGCATAGAAAAACTCAAGTTAGTTCAGTGGGGTAATCTTAAGCCAGGCTCCATGAACACAAATTGCCTGACATAAGCATATTTTACGCAGTTCATCAGTAATACCTGCTGGACACAAGGAAGTCTGTCCGTGATTCGTGACTGCACTAGGAAAGTCGGTCAGCGGAGTATGCTACTTGGGTCACACACGTCAGTTCGATCGTCGTAATCCGACGATGTCCACCGTATGCTGCACAGAATGGTGGTGAATGGATAGTGACTTGTGCGCAAATTAGTTTTAGGTGACAGTATACTTGCACTGCATCTATCGCACTCTCTCTCTTCCCTTACCCGCCGGCACCCGGTGTTAAGATGTAGTCAAGACGACCGGAGGTGGGCTCGGGCGCAGATGAAACACTCCGAAGGAGTGGGAGAGTGGGCTGCGGCACTTACGCGGCCTATGTTGGGCACGCGCACCCCATGTTCGGCATTTGCTATGGGACCGCTTCCCAGAATAATAATAACGCCTGCCACACCCTTATTTGGCGCATTTACCACGTGGCCCGTTTAGGGGGTAAAACACACACACATCAGATAAATATCCATCTGACGTTGCACTAGCTTTGTTTTTTTGCCTTACCTTCCTGGATGTGTGCATGCACGTCTACGTGACTTGCAAGGTCAACGCTGTAACCTGATTGGTTTTCGTGTCTATCGCACGCGGCACGGTCCTTGCAGAGTTGGCAACACCGCCGTATAAGCATGCCAGTCAATAGATGTTAAGATTCATCTCACTCAACAGGCTGGCTGTGACCTTGACTTCTCCTGACCAAATTTCCTTCTTAAAGCGCAAAATAGCCGTTAGCCTGCCATCTGCAGAACACTGGAATGTACGAAATTGAAGACAACAACTAACGTTTTATCCAGACACACCGGCTTACTAAAAAGGCCAGTTGACCCCAAGCAGAAACATAATAGTTGTTAATTGACGGTACATATTGGTCTCCACACGTGCGGATGGACTACTGAACAACGATTTGAACACGTGGTTCACAATTGTGCGCATTTAGAGGTACAAGTTTCTGTTTGTTTCGTCATATATTTCCACTTTGAATAGGCTTAAAATTTAAAATGAGCTACAACGTTTTATCCAGAATACACCGGCTTACTAAAAGGCCAGTTGACCCCAAGCAGAAACATAATAGTTGTTAATTGACGGTACATATTGGTCTCCACACGTGCGGATGGACTACTGAACAAACGACTTGAACACGTGGTTCACAAATGGTGTAGCGCATTGTAGAGAGTGCAAAGTTTCTGTTTGTTTCGTCATATATTTCCACTTTGAATAGGCTTAAAATTTAAAATGAGCTAGCCAGGGTGTGCATGTAAAGTGTCCCTTTCAGGTTGAGGTATGCTAGTTATCTGACTACCTCAAGTGCATTCCGAAACGAAGTAGAGTAACTCGTTTGTTAGAGCGATCTTAATCTGATGTCCGTTTGGAAAAATGGTTAATTTTCCGACCAAAATCAACTTGAGAGGCACATTTGCCATTCGCGCTGACGTTTGCTCCCAGGTGAGCTACAGAACTAAGTACTTTTTCGTATGAGAACCATACCTGAGCTGGAATTGACAATAGTGCTGCATCTCAGCTGACACCAGCGGTTCTCCACGGAGATGTCCGCGTCGGCGACTGGAAGGTTGGCTAGACGGTTGGCCAGTTCGTTGCTGAAATGTAGATTGTGAGCAGGCACATTTAACAAAAACAGTATTCAGCTTACCTTGTGGTCGCTTTACCTTGGGGTCTCCTGCGGGGTTGCAGACGGAGCCTCATCTTGGAGATGACGAGGCGGTGATCCGTCCATCCATCGGCATCGGGGATCGCCTTTGTCACCAACACGTCCTGTTTATCTCGCCTCCGGACGAGAACATAGTCCAAGAGGTGCCAGTGTCTCGATCGAGGATGTACCCAGGTCGCTTTTTGCCGCTTTGGGAGGCGGAAGAAGGTGTTGGTCAGAATAAGGCGGTGTTCAGCGCAGGTTCGTAGGAGAAGAAGACCGTTGTCATTGAAGCCAGCGAGACCATGGGGACCCAGCACTCCTCTCCACGAGGCACGGTCTGTGCCGACGCGGGCGTTAAAGTCACCAAGGACAATTAATTCTATCCGCCTTCGGCACAGTCGCCAAGAGGGAGTGTAGATCGTCGTAGAATTTGTCCTTCGCCGCATCAGAGCTCGTCATTGGGGGAGCGTAGGCACTGATGATGGTCGCGAATTTGTCTCCCCAAAGAGGCAGGCGGAGGCTCATAAGACGATCATTGATACCCTGCGGCAGACAGGGCAGACGTCCCACGATGCCGTTCCGAATGGCAAAGGCGACATCAGCGTCGCGTCGCTCTGCCTTTGGTCGGCCGCTCCAGAAGAAGGTGTAGCCGGCACCCACCTCCTCCAGCTGACCCTGTTCAGAGAATCGGGTCTCGCTGAGAGCAGCAATGTCAACCTTGTAGCGCGCCAGTTCCCGAGCGACTAGCGCCGTCCTCCGTTCCGGCCGGTTGCTCCTCCGATTGTCTGAAAAGGGAACGAACATTCCAGGCTGCTGGTGTGAGCGGACTCACCCGAGCAGCCCGGAGGGTACCCCGAAGGGTACGGGATGAGGGATTGGGAGAAGTTGTTGTTGATATTGTTTAGAGTTTTTCGACCGCATTTAATTGCAGTCTGCTAGCCACGGTCTGCTGCAGCTGTCGTGAGACCCAGCATTTGTTTAGGGCACCTTTTTCTAGCCCCTCCCGCGAGGGGGTAAGCAGTCGCTATCCCTAAAATAGGGGCTGCTTAGTCACCCAGGCGGCCTACCGAACTCCACTATGGGTCACGATTTTGGGTTAGTGAGAGAACGACCGATTCGCCTGGGCCGCCTACGTGATTGCATGTCGCCCTCGCCGTAGGACTTTTCGACCGTGGGGAAGGAGGGAAGAGTGAGGATAGAGGGGAGAAGAAGATGGGTAGAAGCAAGAGTAAGGAGAGGGAGGATAGAGGAGGGGAGAGGGGGGTGGGGTGAGAGAGAGGAGGAGGAAGGGCAGGAAGGACGGGAGAGGACAAGAACAGGAGAAAGGAGCAGACGTACCGGGTGTGAAGACACACACAACACCGGAGACCCTCACCTGGTTTTAGCCCGCCGGTCGTGGCGGTTGCCCGGGTGTGGCCGCTGGGAAGAACCAGCTTCGAGGAGCCACAGGTGAGAGCTGGGTACCAGTTAGAGACGGCCACAGGAGCATTCACCACCTGTACGAGACAAATGGAGCGACCAAATGCTACCTGTGTAGTGCTGCCCCTAACTAGTACCCCCTACACCCCGCACACCATCTACACTAATACATGGACAACACCCTCACAATCATCATAATGTACCTGATAAAATCACGGTTTCCTAGAAACCGAGGCTTGGAAGGCTGCCAATCTGACGCTTACACCAGACCACGCCGTCGGCCCAGTGTGTGTGTGTTATGTTTGTCGAGTGGCTGACCAGTGGACTGAGAGTCAGACGGCGATGGCTCCTCCATATACCCTGAGTAAGTAAACCCTGGTGTGTGCGTTATGGGGGCCAGGTCGTGCTGTGGCGCGCAAAGACGGGTATGCCGATCCATCCGCCAATCCGCCCACTCCCACATCAGGCAACTGACCGGCTTGGACAGTGGTTTGATGTGAGAATGGGGGAGAGAGTGAGGTCAGCAGCTCAGCGCATTTTCCTCCCTAGAAACAATCTGACGCGCTTGAAACTATCACTGTGTGCTAAAAGCCGTGGCTCGGAAGGTTGCCAACTGACCGGATAACTCGGACCGCCTCGTCAGCCCAATGTGTGTTTTCTGTGTAGTGGCTGACTAGCGGACTGAGAGTCGGGTTGCAATGACTCCTTCTTAATGTGGCCTTTACGGCACTCCCACTCCGTGGGATCCGAGTCAGGTGTGGTGGTACACCCAGGGGCGGCTCCGGCCGCGCCAGCCACCTGCGCCCTCTCCCATCTTCGATCTTCTTGACTCTGTCTTGACACCGGGCTCAGGTGGGGGAGGAGGAGAGAGTGCGGTAGCTGCAGCGCATGGCTACTATCACTTAAAACTAATTCACGCGCAATTCACCGTCCCTGCATCACCTGGTTTGGAGTATAAGGTGGACCTCGTCGAAATCGACGGTCGAACTGTCGTGTCGTCATATGGCAAAAGCCTCGGCGCATCGGACGGGAAGACTTAACAGCAATCAGATCAGAGTGGAGGGGATGGGTTACATCATCAAGGATTCGCCCAGCAAACTGTTTAACTGTCGAAAAGTGCCGTATTGTTATCAAATCCACTAAAACAGTATAAGAAACACCAGCAGCAGAAGAGAGCATTTGGAGAGTACGGTTTAAAATTAAAAAAATCATATTTTTAAGCAAAGCTGAAAAAAGCACGGGAGAACAATAAAGGGCGGGGGAAAGAACACATGCCACTATAAATCACCATGTAAGGGCTTGAGGTGTGTGATAGGAACATAAACGGCGGATATAATATAGAAGTTTACAAATTTTTGTAAAAAGAGTATCGATATGTTGGGAGAATGAAAGATGGGATGTCAGAGTAACGCCAAGGTACCGAAAAGAGGATACCTCGTTGTATTGATTCACGACACGTGGCGTGACTCCTGAAGCTGATTAACCAGGGCACACTTCAACTGTCTCGAACTGTCCTTGAGAGCTGTTATCGAAAAAGTATTTCCTAATTCAAGACTAAATGGCAAATGTAACGCACCATGAGCAGAAATAGCTGTTGCAGTTAATTCTGCGATGAACGGGGAACGCTAGAAAAATTTGCAGACTGTTGATAACTTACAGAGCCAGGCCGGTTTGTTATATCGGAAGCTTTAGCTCCGGCAGGCATGTGACTGAGAGAAGGCTTACTGATGATTGTAGCTAGGTCAGGTGTACCAAGGAAGACCAGCTGTCACGTTGAAGCCCTGCCCGTTTTGCCAGTTCCGTGTTTACCGGGGGCTTGGATGAAAGGGATTTTGGTAACGCGTTACCATCGCGACATTTTGGATTCAGACTGGAATCCACCACTAGAGACTGCATCAAATAAGGGTAATGTTTGTACGAGTGGCTACGCATTTTCAAATGAATAAAACTCTCGTTCGAGCGATCACCCCGCCTTCTTCCCATCAGATTCCCAAGACTCGCGTTTTTGCTTGTATCGGCAATTGGTTGGAGCTGATATTTTTCCAAGGCGTCAAAAATTTGGGTTTTGCCAGACAAAGCTGCGATTAGCTATGGGCCATCAGAAATGTTTGAATTCTGATGAAAAAGGAACTTGATCTTCGATTCGTGTCAATTTTAGAGCCATGCTCATATTTCTTTGACATATGTACTTTCTTTGCGCAGGAACCCAGGTAAACATAGACATAACTTTATTCTATTTTCGGTCCTTGAAGAGAGATTGATGGCTTTCACGTACTTACACCGTAGGATTTTGAAACTCTGACAAACCTCACTATCTTATTCCCACTACCCTGGTGTGGCGGGATGCAGTATTACACAAGGCTATCTGACGGTCGATTCTGGCCGAGATAGGTGTCGAAACTGATAGAAACGTGCGTAAATTAATGCGAAAGCTCTAGTCATTCGGAGACAGGCGAAAATTTGTCACCCAAAATCAATCGTACTTTTATGTTGGTTAGAAATAAAAAATTTTGGAAAAACAGAACTGCAGAAAAACATGAAAAATCGTGTAAACTGAGAAGACCAAATTTTCAGAAGTCCATAAAAGTACATAAAAGCCGATCTATGCAAAATAACTGAGTAAAGTTAAAAACAACATGAACGTAACAACGTTCAAAAATTTTGCCTTTTTGTGGGTTTAACTGTACTATTCTTCCGGAATTAGTTTTATGTACTTTAGGCCAGTTATTCAATTGACTAGGGCTTGGTTATGTGTTCTAAAAGGTTTGGGGGAGAGTTAAATGAAATTTTTTCCGTTTTTACCTTGTTCAATGTGCGATTGATGAAAAAAGAGAATTTCACTTGAGTTAGCGAATAGGGACTTGACAGGAATAAAATTTGTACCAAGGTCACATGACGACAATTTGGTCAGTGATTAGAAGGTTGGAATATAATCAGCAGGTACAATCGTCAACATGCTATTTTCTGTGTATTAAAAGGGCTTTTCTCTGTGCGGTTTGGGTCACGGGAAGGGGTCCTCTGAGTCCTCTATCAGTGGATGCCTTACAGTTTTCAGTTTTCTCAATCGAATGCCTGAAAACATAGATTCTGCCTTTTCTGTCTACCAAAACCATAGGAATTCTAAAATATTGCGCAATATGCTAAGGCTCTACCCATTCCACTTGTAACTTACGTGTTAGTAGAAAGAAGCCCACAAAAATGCATCTTACCATATGCCCAAATTGGCCGCTTTATCTTTCCAATTTAGATTGATGTCTTCCAGTAGAAAAGCACGCACTGAGGTACAGATGTAATCTAGGCTAGTAATTAAATCGTAAATTGCCTGACTGTACTCTAACAGTGATTTCCATCCAAGAGAAGATGAATTTTTTGGCCCATATACAGAAAGCACAACCGGTTTGGGATTCGAGATTTAGGTCATCTTCTTTACTACTTGAGAATGAAAGGAATCAATGAACTCATTAAGCAGCCTGCAATCTATTTGTATTCCAAGGCGCAATAAAATGTCCCAGGTTTATAAACGCATGCTTATGAGCTGAGTGCACACACGCACACACCAAAGCCCACATGCGCACAACCTGCACACGTGTGCGGCCGTGTATATCCACGAACGAGGATGGGAATCACGGTCGACAGGACTAATGCATCGTTTCAACATAGATGAGACAGGGCAGGTCTGACCAGTAAGTTGAAGCATTCGGCCACTGGTCAGTACGTTAACTTGCTGACGATGAAACGAAAGCTAGCCGATCTTTAGTGACATCTTCCACCGTGTGCTCCATGGAGTGGACTTATGTATGCGTCGAAAAAGTCCTACGGTGAGGGTGACAGAAATCACGAAGGGGGCCTAAGTGAATCATTCATTCTCGCACTAACCCAAATAATGACCCAAAATGAGTTTGGTAGCCGCCTGGGATGACTCAGTGGCCCTATTTAGAGACAGCAATGCTTACACCATCGCGGGGAAGGGGGCTAGAAAAGGTGCCCTAAACGAATGCTGGATCTCACGACAGCAGCAGCGGGCCGTGGCTCACAGACTGCAATTACATGCGGTCGAAAAACTGTAAACGATACCAAGAACTCCTATCCCGAACCCGACACCGTACCCTACGGGGTACCCCCGGACTGTTCGAGTGAATTTGCTCACCTAGCAGCCTGGTATGTTCGATCCCTTTTAGACAATCCCAGGAGCAACCGACCGGAATGTAGGTTGGTTCTAGTCGCTCGGGACCTGGTCTGATACAAGGTGGACATTGCTGCTCTCAGGGAGACCCGATTCTCTGAACAGGGTCCAGCTGGAGGAGGTGGGTGTCGGCTACATTATTCTGGAGTGGCCGCCGGAAGGCAGGTGACACGCGACGTTGGTGGCACATTTGCCATACGAAACGGCATTGTGGGGACGACTGCCCTGTCTGCAGCAGGGGCATCAATGATCGCCTGAGCAGCCTCTGCCTACCTCTCCGAGGAGATAAGTTTGTCACCATCATCATCGCCTATGCACCAAGGACGAGCTTCGACAAGGCAGGGAGAAATTCTACGAGGACCTGCAAGCCCTGCTGGCGACTGTGCCGAAGGCGGATAAGTTAATTGACCTTGCTGACTTTAAGGCCAGCATCGGAACAGACCATGCCATGTTGAGAGGAGTGTGGGACCCCATGGTCGGGCCAGCTTAAATGACAAGTGTCTTCTTCTCCTACTAACCTGCGCAAAGCACCACCTGACCCTGACCAACACCTACTTCTGCCTCCCAATGCGGCAGAAGGCGACCTGGATGCACCGCCGGTCGGGACACTTACACCTACTGGATTATCATCTCATCCGGAGGCGTGACCAACAGGACGTGTTGGTGACAAAAGGCGTCTACGGTGCCAACGGGTGGACCAGATCATCAACTCGTCATATCTAAGATGAGGCTGCTGCAGCTACATAGGAAACCACCAGACAAGTTAAATGCTGTTTTGTTGAATGTGCCTGCTCACCAGCTCCATTTTCAGCAACGAACTGGCGAACAGGCTAGCCAACCTTCCACTCACCGAAGAGGACACCTCTGTGGAGAACCGTTGGTGCCAACTGAGGTACACGGTCCAATCCACCGCTCAGGATGTCCTCGGGCGCACTCATCGTCAACACCAGGACTGGTTCGATGACAACGACGCAGCCATTAGCATTATGCTCGCCGAGAAAAACCGGTTGTACAAAGCCTACATCGATCGCCCTACCGCTACAAACAAGACAGCCTCCTACCGAAATCGCCACCTTGTACAGCAACGGCTGTGGGAGATGCAGGACGGCTGGATGGCCCGCAAGGCTGAGGAGCTCCAAGGGTAAGCAGACCGCAACGAATGAAAGAACTTCTTCGCCACCATCAAGGCTGTCTACGGACTTCGTGTCAAAATAGCCGCCCCTCTTCTCAGTGCTGATGGAATTAACCCACTCACTGAGAAGACGCAACTCTTGAATCACTGGACGGAACACTTCTGAAGCATTCTTAACCAGCCCTCTACCATTTCCAGCGGCACCATCGACCTAAAATCTGAAGTGGAAACCAACGCCAAACCCGATCTCCTGCCCTCTCTCCAAGAACCCATCAAGGCCGTGAAACAGCTCTCCAGTGGGAAAGCACCTGGATCAGATGCGATCCCTGTTGAGATTTGCAAGCATGGTGGCCCCAAATGATGAACCAGCTCACAGCGCCCTTCCAGGCGAAGTGGCGCCAAGAGCAGATCCATAAGGATTTCAAAGACGCCATGATCGTCCATCTCTTCAAGAAGAAAGGAAACCACCAACTCTGCGACAACCACCGGGGAATCTCGCTGCTCAAAATCACCGAGAATATCTTCGTCCGCATTCTGCGCAATTGTCTGAACGGTCACCTAGAGCAGGGACTGCTTCCGGAAAGCCAATGTGGCTTCCGCCGCCATCGCGGAACAACCGAAATGGTCTAAACCGCGCGCCAGATGCAGGTGAAGCGTCAGGAGATGCAGAATCACCTCTACACAACCTTCGTGGATCTGACGAAAGCCTTTGACACGGTGAATCGCAATCGGCTGTGGAAAATCATGCAGAAATTCGGCTGTCCCAAACTATTCACTCACGTAGTGTGTCAGCTCTACGATTGCATGTTAGCGCGCTTTATGGACAACGGAGCAATCTCGAGAAGCCTTTCGCAGGGACTAACGGAGGGAAGCAGGGCTGCGTCCTCTTGCCTACCCTCTCCAGTCTCATGTTCTCTGCCATGCTAATGGACGCCTCCAGTGACGAACGCCCCGGGACCCGCATTGCCTACCGGATGGATGGCCAACTTCTCAATCGCACTCACGTGTATCCATAGCCATCATCAACGAACTTCCCTTCAGCTGACAACTGTGCACTAAATTCAACGACCGAAGAGGGACATGCAAAGGAGCATGGACCTCTTCGCTGCCGCTTGCGAAAACTTCAGACTGCGCATCAACATGGGGAAAACGGTGGTCATGCATCAACTGCCGCCCAATAACACCTACTCCGCAGCTCACATCAATGTCAATGGCGTTCAACTGAAATTCGTGGAAACCTTCACGTACTTGGACAGCAATCTCTCTCGCAGCACCAAAGTCGACGATGAGATTGCCCATCGGATCGCCAAAGCCAACCAAGCCTTCGGACGCATGCAGGATGTCGTCTGGAATCGACACAGCCTCCATCTCAGCATCAAGCTCATGATGTACAAAGCTGTCATCTTGCCGACGCTGCTGTATGCAGAGAGACCTGGATGGTCTACCAAAAGCAGGCACCGAAGCTCAACAACTTCCATCTCAGCTGCCTCCGCAGAATACTAAAGCTGAGGTGGCAAAACAGGATCCCAGACAAAGAAGTGTTGGAACAAACAGGCCTCCTCAGCATCTACGCTCAACTGAACCAACTGCAATTGCGCTGGAGTGGCCATCTCGCGAGGATTGATGACGAATGACTACCCAAATGATTCTTCTATATGGATATGCCACGGGTTCTCGTCAGCAAGGGTGTCAATTGCGGCGTACCAGGGACGCCCTGACGACTTCCCTGAAGCAACTGCAGATCAACCCATCAAAGTAGGAGGACCTCGCCCGGAACCGACTGGCCTGGAGGACAGTGATGACAAGAGCAGCAATCTATGAATCCAACCAGATTGCCACCGCCAAGGCCAAAAGGATGGCATGAAAGCCAAAAGCTCTCCGGACCAACAGCGCCAATGCCTAGACCCTCCCAACATGCCCCTTTTGTCGACGCACCTTCCACACCTGAATCGGTCTGGTTGGACACCTTCGGACGCAATGTAACAACAATCCGACAACGTCAACTTCTGCGTCAGTGAACCTCTCCTTTGCCAACCCTGCTTCGGACCTTCGTTACTGCCACCATTTCCCTCACTCGAACTACCGAAGGAGCCACCTGTGACTACTCGTCACCTGATACCACCACCACCTCCACCCGCATTACCAGTATCAGAAGCACAACCCCGCAGACACAGCAGCTCTCGACCTATCCTACCCTCATTGTAACCTCCATGCACCTCACGCATCGGCCCAGTCACTCACTTTTGAATCCATTGTCCAGAGACCAGCAGACCAATGCCAGGAGCATCAACATACACCCTCCGCACCCGAGTCGACTGTCCGCAATGCTAACACACCTTCATACACGGCATGGGCCTCTAAGGCCACAAGCATCTCTAAAATAACTTGCGGTAAACCACCATAGGTTAAAACACATCAACACATAACCACATCACATAAACATCATCCCCAACCACAATCGCACACGTGAGCTTATCACGGTGTCCTAGAAACAGTGGCCTAGAAGGCTACCAACTGACGCTTACACCGAACCACGCCGCCAGCCCAGTGTGTGTTGTGCGTTGAGTGGCTGACCAGTGAACTGGGAGTCAGACAGCGAAGGCTCCTTCTTACCCCCCTGTGTGCGTTAAGGGGGCAACGTCGTGCTGTGACGCGCGAAGACGGGTACGCCGGTCATGTCGGCCAATGCGCCGACACCAGCTTCAGACAACTGACCGGCCTGGACGGTGGTCTGATTCTGGGGTGGGGGTGAGAGTGAGCTCGACGGCTCAACGCATATTGGAAGCTTGTAAACTGAACAGATTCGTTACTACTATTTACTTTCTCGTATTTCTTCACCGCGGACCTAGGGCCATCAAACTTACCCAAAAATGCCATCTTCCATAACCCTTTTAAATATAGAGCATGGGTTTGCTCTTGCGCTACAAATGACGTTCACGATGCATATGCATTTCGTTACTTTTTCGGTGAAGACGTTAGAAGTGTGCGAGAGTCCAGTAGTCGGGAACCTGGGCTGTGCTTCTTAGCACGCCTGCGTGCTAGTGTCTCAACGAGTACCGGGTTCGTGGTTGTGCTCTGTCCTGAACGACGTGATTAAGATGCAGCCCTCCTCCTTCTCCTGTATGTCTACAAAAGGAATGTAAGGCCACCGGTGTCTCGATCATACTTTCGAGTGGATATCAGCAAACACACATATTTGCAGCTGTAGAACATGAGCCTCTCTGCATTAGGGCTGTCAGGTGGAAATTTGTGTGAAGTAAGTGCTTGAAAATGATAAAACAAATTCTAAATGTAATCAGAAAGCAAGGTCCATCTTCCACTTTACTAAAAACGCTGGGTTTCATCTTCTAATTCAAAGGAAGTAATCAAACTGTGCGCATAAATAAATATACGGAACGTCTCAAACACAGCATCACCCGCTGCACGTGACGCAGAAATAATCTAGGACCGGACGACAATGCCATAAATACCTAGAACAACACGTAAAACCGGAAATCAAATTGCACTGCTCATCTGTGCATCGCATGCCAAGGGCAGAGTATTTGAAATAAAACAGCCATGTCAGAGTCCACAGCCGTGGTGGGAATCACAGAGAGGCTAAATTGATAGCTCAAACACAGCAAACACAAACAAACAAATGAACACAACAAACAAACAAACAAACAAAATTCAAACAAAAAATAATAAAATAATAATAACAAATAACAAAATAATAAAACAAATTAAATAATAAAAATAAGAACCCGATAATTTCATGCAGACGGTTTTCCTAAAGTGACCGTGATCTCGAGCGCGTCAGACCAGCAGGCACATATATCCCTCCAGATGTAGGGTCGACCGAAGATCACAGAGGCTTTCTACTTCACCCGATTTTGGACATTCGAAAGTCTCGCTAACATGCGATACGTAGGTGGCAGCAGAGAAACTACAGCCTGTACAACGTCAGCTAGCGTCACATATCTACTGAGATACCTTCAAATTTATTGAAGAGATCAAAGAACTTGACTTAAACAGCATGAGGATGCTATCTGTGGCTATCTCGTCACTTTTTACAAACGTTTCCGTCTCTGACACAGTCGATTACATCTGTGAAATCCTATTGAACAGTGAGCAGAAAACAGGGAATACTGACAAATGCACGCTGAAAAATTATTACTAAGATGAAAATTAAAATAGACAAATCGTGCCAACCAGCTATACAGATAAATAAACGGCGTTGCTCTGGGCTCACCACTGATACCTCTCTTAGCCGATGTCCTTATGGGTAAGCTTGATAAATTTTAGCTGAACGACCCGATTGATACTTTGATGACATCTTTGCAATTTCTACAAAAGAAACAAATGTAGACAAACTCTTAAACACTGTAAACCAAGCACATATGTCGATCAAATTCACCTTGGAGATGGAAGAAACGAAGTTCACTTCCTCCTGTGTAAATCAACCCAAAATCCGTAATTGTATATGGACGGCCTTCCACGTAATTCAATCAAAACACCAAGCAATACTGACTGACATTTCGAGAAGAATGAAAGTGCAAAAAGCTAGCTAGCAACTTTTTCATAGGTTAAATACACCTAATCTAAATTGGATAGGTCAAAAACATGAACATAACTGTCAAATGTGTAAGTATTTCGGAGGAAGAATAATAATACGCATAAGATAGAATATGATTTGATCGCTGAGAACAGGCAGTTTATTGGCTTGACGTTTTAAGATTCTCCCTCTAACCCATCCCAGGACACTCACATATAGGTGGATCGAGGTAGAGAATCTGAGCTGTATCAAGTTAATAAAATTCTTGTTCCACGCAAATCACACCTTCTTCTTGCATGACACTACCTCCTGAAACTAGATTCAAATTGCGCACTTCTGAATGCTGATTCTGTGGCGAAATGCGTAAGCATGTCTTCACAAAGGTCTGAGTACGGTTAAAGACATGAATCCAGAGTAGCTTTTGCAAAGTATACTTCACATACAGTTCTAGTACATTTCTCTCCGTATTCGTGTGGAGACAGGGCATATTTTTAAGTGCATTATGTGAGTCACGCACTTCAAAAATTATTTTTGAAAAATTTGATGTAATTCTTTCGTTTTTCTTACTGATTTTAGCATTTTGATGATTAAGCTAAAAGGATTTCACTTGATTCCCGCTTATGAAGACCTTGCAGAAACAAATGTTTTGCTACGAAGTTGACATGATGGCAAAGCCGGCCTATGACTAATAAATTTGAATAAAATAAGCAGATACAATCTTAACTTTGATATTTTCTGCGCACCAAAGAGGATTTATTTCAATAAACTTACTGCGACTTGTTTAGCAGGATGAACTCCATTGAGCTTCAAAGGTGTCCTTAAAACATTATATATATAAGACTGTCTGGGCTTCTTAATTTGAGTTTGCTAGAAAAATAGAAAAGAAGCTCCATGGTTTTTATCAAAACCTTCAAAATAGAGGTGAGGATAGAGAGCATTTGCCAAATAATGTGTTGTTGGATGTCCGCTTACATGCAAATAATCTAACATTTTGGCTCACATTTCATGACTAACCAAATATGGAAATCACATTACCAACATATACACACACGTCTACAGTCAAAAGGTTTTGGGTGTCTTTTTCGTCCGGTGTTGCCAAAACCTTTTCCAAATTCGTCTCCTTTAATAAAATGCTCAGGACTGCACTGCTGAATTTCTTGCTTTCAAATCCACTACCTGTCCTGTGTTACTGGTATTTAAAACATTTGCCCACTATTTCCGTTTCGCTTAAAACTGGCATTTCTTCTGTCACAGCGAGTCATAATATCCTTGCCTAGCGACGTCTTCATTTTACGATTAATCTTCCAAGCATTTTCGGAATTTATTGCAATCGTGGAGACTTAAGCGGGACATTTGTGCACAGCACTGGAATTTTCTGCCCTGACTTTGCATTGTCGCTTTCTTTCGATACAACTTATGGCACTGGCGGATGGTACAAATTTGCACGTGTTATCTAGAGTTTAAATTAATGGTTTCCAGCTTTCCGGATATAAACCCATCCGCGGAAAGAGCAGACCGAGATGGGCCTTCTCAGTTCTACGAACCGGTAGCATACGCATGGCTCAATCAGCCGCTCATAACTGCTCGTCACAAATTTCACATGAGAAAGCTCCACAAAACCACCATGTGCGTGGCAGAAATACCAAAATAGGCGTCCGAGCTGACACCGAGACATACGATTTTACTTTTCGGGCATCGCATGATAGCACTGTTTTAAGCGGCGAGAGAACCACATGGCTGCGCAGTCAGGGCTGAAAGCGCTTTTGTTTTGAAGTGCTGTGGGGAGATTTCTATATTTCAACTTCAGGAAAAGGTCTGTTGGTGAACAAATTTTTGGCACTTCACTGGCGAGCCTGTACAGTTTGACGTGCATAAGCAAAATTGAGCCCAGTAGGGAAACGGTTTATGCATGTGGCAGGGTGAAAAGCTGCATCAATGCACGCCGTCGGCATGGCGATTGGCATGTTCTCGACATTGGGAATGGGGAGTTGAGGGAGGTAAGGTAAGTGCGCGAGATGTAGGTAGAGAGTACGGGAGAGTGGAACATAACTGTCAGATAAACCGAAGAACCACCACTGCATTTTAAAGGGTTAGAAGTTTGAGTATGCTCACCAACTGAAGTCGGCAATGGCTCATGGAAGATAGAACGCCAATATTGGCGTCTTCTGACGACACCGCGCTGGATTCATTAGCCATATAGCCCACTGCCTCGGCTGTTGCTGGCATCCATGACGTATGCCTTTAGAAGTTGGATGGTGTCCGGTAGACAACCTGAAAAGGCTTATTTGGGATCGATTGGGTGATTAGTATCGATAAAATGTGCGAGAAAAGTCTCCAAGTCGGAGAAACCGGAAGACTGCTTTAGACCATAGGTGCCGAACGCGCGGCAGCAGTGCGGCTAAATGACGTCAATTATCAAGTCGTGGCTCATTTGGCGAGAACCGGCCACAAATTCAAGTTCGACGAAGCTAAAATTCTTGCAAAGAGGTGATAATCGCGTTAGCCGCGAGTTTTCTTTAGTCATGGTTTACAGGCCCCAGGCTATTAACAAGTGCAATGACCTACCCATACCATATTCCCTGTTGAAACTCCATTTTGGCCAGAGTGATCGGCCAGTCGGAGTAGCACTCAGGCGAATCACATTTTCCAACGCCATTGCCGATGAGCCAGATGGCCGACACAACGTACGCCACCCTCCAACACGTGTGACGAAATTTCAGCTGATAACGACCCATATGCCGGTCATCAAACAATAAACGCACCAGATTGATCGTCATCGCTGATGGGGAGCCGTTAAATGTCGTAGGCATGCAGTAGCATCGCGACGGCATCTTATAAATACCGACAACTCCTGTGCACGAATTGCGCGTTTAATACTGTCTCTGATGATGGGTTCAGTAGGGAATCCGAAACTTCGTGCGAATAAAGCTCTTGTCCCAGCGTCTCATCTACTTCTTCTCCAAAAATGCTTCAGAGTCCATCTGGTTTTCACCTCTTCCTACACGAGACGAGGCACCAGTCTATTCCCAAAGGAGTCTTTCAGGTTGTCTATCGCACGCCAGCGGCTTCCTAAATACTATGTTAAAGAGTGCTTACATGGGCTATACGGTTAGTGAATCCATCCTGTGGCCGGAAGACACTAAGTACAGGTGATCATTATTCCGTACTCGACGCCGGCTTCAGGTGATGAGCATGCACTACACCAAAGCGCTTGATGACCGTGGTTCGCCCATGTACGTGAAAGTGATGTCCCTTCCCGCTCTCCACCTAAATTACCTCCCACCCTCCCTCAGTCCCAATGACTACAAAAATACTGACCTTGTCATGCAGGTGACGTGAGAACGATGACTGTTTACCCTAGGATACATATGACGCTGCCAACCTCTCATCTTTGCCTTATCTGCGTAACTGTGTAGGCTTTAATTATTAATTTTCGAAAGCGTTTGCTTGACGACATTATTTTTACCTTTTGGTTAAGATAAATGGAAAATCGTTGCTCATTTTTCAAACAAAAGCTTTGCTTGAATCATTCGAATTAAGAATATTGCTGGTTTTTATCATCCGAATAATTATGCCCGTTGCATTTTTAGAAAAACAAAGATGAAGGACCAGGATGATCAACTATGTTTAGGAAATAACTCCACTCTTGCAGCCGCATTTTATCGTCTACATGAAGATCTTTGCTTTCGAGAACTTTCATTCAATCATATTTTTACGATGAAACCCTAGGATATTTGTGGAAACTGTTTTACAAGCACGTACCTCAAATATAAACTGGGTTCCGCTACAAATGAAACCCCTAGGGAAAACATGAACATATTGAGTCAGTTGGTAGTTCAGTCGTACAATCGGGTGAAAATATTTCAGCTTCAGAACTGTGGTATACCCGGCGCCAAAATATGAACGCTTTGGTCCTCAACTGCTTACAGACGGACAAGCGACTTCCCTTTCCTGATCAGCAGTGCTCAACGTGTCAATGAATTTGCCACTAGTTGGAAATAGAGTTAACGCAACCGCTTTAAGTTGACTAAATGCAAATCTACAAAAACATGTTGGCCTCAATGCTCTCAAGTACAGATGACAAAAACTGCAAACGATTTATTTTCAACCTATACTGAATGACCATATAATGTATGTTTTAAGGCAAAAAGGAAACAAACCAGCCCACTTTCTGAATAATTTATTAAATACTTGTCACTCTAACGAAATCTGCACTCTCGTAACTGCAATGACACTTGCGGGTGTGGTGCAGTTCCAGGACTGCCTAGCTCCAGAAACACCTCAATATGCATAACGATGCAAACGCTTCTCCTCCTCAGTCAGTTCATATTCGCAGGCTAGGCCATAATTTCCGGGTTGGCAGACGCATCGGCAGAGGTCAACAGTGTTTCTTGGCAGCAGAGTTATGCCATTATTGAGACAGGGTCGCATGCAGTGGGAGACCTCGTAGACAATGCGTCGCAGCATACCCTGTTGCTGCAGCGAGAGGCGCTTTGACGACCTCCGGGCCGCAGAGGAAGAAACGCTGTCCTCAGCATCTGCATCTGCGTCAAAGATCTCTCAGCCCACGGAAGTCCTTGGAAGCCTTCTGCGGCAATCTTTCTGGTTCGAAGTCAAACCGCGCTGGTCCCGCGGTGCGAAATCGCGAGACGATATGTAACCCTTGCATGAGCAGCTTTAGGCCAGCGTGAGGCAAATTAGCATCGCGAAACAGGGCAGCGACTGGCTGAAAATCGGTGCCGAGTTTTGACATGTTTTGTGCACTGCTGAGTGAGCGAGCCTCACGTGTGACTTTGAGCCAAAACCGCGGGACATATATAAGCCCGGCATGATGAGGGGAGAACAAGGAGGGGGCTGGGATGTTGTATGCTGCGTGGTGGGGAGAAATTCGAGATATGTAGTGTGACATTTTCGCCAATCACCGTGTGATCACATTCAGCGCAAACCCTCTCGTTTACGGGACAGTGGAGTGCGGCCAAGGGAGGTGGCGATGCAGCGAATGATTGTCATTTTAACTGAAGTCATTGTTTTGGGCCGTCAATTCGCATAAGGGAGGGAAGAATGCATCTATTCATGGCCACGTCTTGACTAGATATGAGGTTCAATGCTATTAATCTAATTTGTGCTTGCTTTTGTGTTGGTATACGAGAGATAAAGACTGTAAATGAAGGATAAAATTTGAAAATCGTTTCCGAACTCTTTTGTATGGAGGTATAGTCAGGTGCCTAATGAGATACTTTACTCATGTATGCATAACTGTCTTCAGCTTTAGGTGAATTGACATTAATCAAAACTACACCACAAAACTAGCTAGCAAAAATAGTTAGATTCTGCACAAATATATTGTGGAGTGAAGTTTTTAGAACCGATAGAAGCGGACAGGGATCTTGCAGGAAGCAGCTTAAAAGAAGAAGATGCAATCGTTATAAAATGACGCAACCTGACGTTTCGAACATTAATCCAACCATCATCAGCGGCAGTCATGAGAAATCTAAACAATGCACCATTTGCTTTGGAAGTTTCTCTATCCTTTGTTTCCGTCGATAGCAGCTTTCCCAAAATGCGGAAGTTTATGTTAACGCTTTCGATAATATTTCGAAGTAAAATGACTTCTACTTGTAGCATTATCGAGCCGAGGGTATTCAAAAACATACCTACATTTTGAACACAGTCGTTTTGACTTAAAATCTACCAATCGGTATAAAGCAGAAAAAACGATGTCTGCTAAATATTGTGTATTTGGCAATCCGCTTACAGTTATTATCATGTTTATAATGGTTAAGTCTCATTAAAAACTTAAAACGCAACTTATCAGTTGTAGTATTCAGGGTCTAATTGGGAAATGTCTTAAAGTTAACGCTAACCACAACATAAATCTACCAACACACCAACCAACACCATAAACCCCGCAGTAAGCACAATACTTACCTTAACCCTATGCCATATCACGCCACAAACCTAAACTCTGACCTTAACGTCAACCATAAACCCAACCAGCAACTTGAATCTTACTCTCACCTTAATCGTAAACATAATATCTCTGAAATTTGGGGCAAAGTAACATGTATTGTGGGTGTTTCATAACTCCGTGTCCTATTTAGGTGGTCATACAGGGTTTCCTTACCGGAGTTAAGTCATTGTTCACCAAAGTTCCTTCAACGAATTTATAATATATAAGTGGTAAAACAAAAACACCGTAGACAAAGGACATTTTCTAGCAAAATGACTCGTTTTCATTATGCAAAACCGTTTAATAAATAAGGATTCATATTGAAGAACAATACATCTATGGTTAAATGCAGAAAGTATTGGATATACAGGAACAAGGAAAGAAAACATTACTTATAAGGTGTAGTAACCAAAGGCATATAGTGAACAACATGCATATTGATAAAAAGTGCCCCAGTTTTCAATAAGGCGATAAAAAATACACAAACATATTAAACGGGTTTTCAGCCAAAATTTAAATCAGCTCTATATTCAAGATAAGATACATACTCATCATAATTCGGACGTCCATTTGGCATCGAAAATCAACGGTAGCATATAAAAAACTTAACATAAGTTACCTTTTGTAAGTGCACGTATCTAAGATGTAGTTTAATAAGTTAGCACAACGCCTATACCTCATTAAAACTAGATGTCCAGAACGAGACATATTTGCTTACAGAAAGCGGAAATTTACAGGTCTTTCAACATGGTCTCCTAGTCATCTCAGGCACAAATAATTCGCAATAAGGATAGTCTAGACAGAAGAAAATTGCATGTGTATGCAATATAGATGGCAAAGGTGTGGATGTCACAGGAAAAAAAATACATTTTCTGAAAGATTTATGGCGGAACGGGTAATCTTTCAATATTTGTTGTTGCACAAGATGATAACGTAAACTACTCTGAAACCTTATTTTCAAGTGTTCATTCCACCATGTGTCCTGTTCTCGACATAGTAAGCGTTTTATTGCGTTTACATAAGACAATATTGCAATATGAACCGAAAAAGCAATACATATCTAATTGTAAAACGGTGATACCTGTAAATGATGATAATTTTCCAACTGAAGTAGAAGAAAGGGCCAATACACTTGACTGCTTGCAAATGGCACTGCAGTAACGCAGCCTATCAACTTAGGCTGTTAGGCCGGACTGCAACTCGCATGAGGTCTTAACATTGCAATTAAACCCACTTGTGTGAGGATTCTGAAAAGCTCAAGGCAGTTCTTGTAATGAAAACAGCGTTATGATGTATAAAAATCAGTTAATTTAAAAACCTGCGTCTTTAAACGGAATAAAACACGCTTCTATAGATCAATTTTTCGCTTTTTTGATAGTATTACTGGTTTTGCAGTCTGCATGAAGAAAAATATTTCATAAAAAAGCTGATAAAGATCACCACAACCAGCTTTATCAGCTTATTTATGAAATTATTTTTCAGCAAAATTTTGGATTTCCACTCATTGCTTTTTGATACAACTAATCCACTTAAATGTGCTCCTTTAAAATAGTGAAAATTTAGCATTTGATTCGAAATTTAAATTAAACAATTATCCTCAAAGGAGAATATATTTCGGAAACCTTTTATTTATCAGGTTGACGTGGGGCAACTCTGTTAAAATGCAGTGATTGTGTTGCTTCAAAATACATTAGGTCACAGCTACTCACAACGATCAACGTTGTTATGCAATTAACGATGTTTTGTGTAAATAACTGCCTTTAAATTGAGGGCCAAAGGGACAGTTTCTTCAGCACTACCGAGTGTAGACAAATTTACTTCAAACATTAACGAAGATTGCTTGAACTCTGCAAATATTTTAAAACTTTTCGGAGATCTCGAACTCGTGCAGGAGCTCACTGTCAGATATAAATACAGAAAAATCAAAGGCCATACTTATAGATTTTTTCATAAAGCAACGGTCAGTAACCTTGCCTGAGCATTGCTCTTTATGCTGACGCCAAATCGATAAATCAATTGATTGAGTGCTCATCCGAAGTCATTGATTTTGTGGCTTTGCAGCACATTATAGCTTCGAACCCGTGACTAATTCAAAAACCTCGGTTCGGAGCAATATGCTCCGTTATGGCTGAAACGTCGTTTGAGTAAGGCATAGCATACCATAGCAGCCACACATCGGTGGGACTCGATAGTGAATCCCCAGGCAGAGCGGATCGAGTAAAATTCGTTAGTCATCGGTAAGTGTTCATCGACATATTTCAATATTTTCAGTGTAAACTGATAAGTCAACGAGCCCATGGCTCAATAGTTAGTGCGTTATTCTTCTAACCCACAGGTCGCGGGTTCGAGTTCCGAGTGATGCACCGCATGTTGTTGCCTATGTGGGGCTGACGATGACTAATCAGCCCGAAATGGCCATTCCAGTCTCCCTAGTCTTTGTCAGCAAAGTTCATCTGTCACGTGTTTTTTGTTTTCCTCGGGGATTGCAGGAAGACATGATCCGCTGAATTTCAGAGTCGAAAAGCTTCTTTAAGTAGCACTGGATGTTTTCTGTGAAAACTATGAGGGTGCATGGTGTTCGTTGCCTTCGTGTTAACTGTCGTCATTCACTCACCGTTTGAAATTCATATGAGGAGCACATCAAGGAAGGGCACTTCTGTTACCCATCCTAAATATTATTTCCAGGAGGATTGAGTAGAGCAGAATTTGGAAATCTTTCACCATTCTCCTTCTGTCGATAGCATGCGTATTGTCAATGAAACGATGCCAAATGGTTGGCTCCTACAGACAGCAGAAAATTATCGACAAAAACCAGGGCGTCTAAAACGACAATTTCTGGCTTTTTAAACGTCATTATCCTGACATATCCAATTACAGGTGTTGCACCACTGATCCTCGAAACCAGATATCTACGCAAGATTTATTTCGCTGTGGTTGATGAACTTTGGCCCCAAATAGTCATATCAATTTTTTGCATAAGTGTATGAGGCTCAGTGTGGACTTATTTAATACAAGTTCATAATTATTTTCCGAGTAGAGTAATGAACAGAAATTCCAAAACTGCAGTGTTTATCAGACAGCATATGGGAAACACTTGGGACCCACAGATGAGTTGAGCCTCTTGTAGCGGTCATACAGTGCAAATTATGGACGAACGACGTACCTAGGCTTGGCATATTATGTGAGCCTAATATATTTTAGGCATTTCGGGCTGCAATCTTGAATGATATGGGGCAAACATAAACCAGTGTTTCATGTGATGTGTTGGTCAACGTTTATTTATTTTCAATATTATTCACAATGATTCCAATGTAAACGTTACTTATTGGTCATCAGGTGTGGATCACAAGGTAAATCGTGGTAGGGCAGCAAACGTTAACAGCTATTGCGCAGTAATCCTACGGAGAGTGCTATGAACATATCAGAAACAGGGGTCACAACAATTCTGTTCTGCTAGGGACATGGGGATGGGAAGAAATGCAGCGAAATCTGGCAGCGAAGCCTTCTCATGTTTCTTCGTTCAAACGGAAGTTGCAGATGTGGGTACGAGTACAGTAGGGTTAACTTTAGCTAAGTATTTTCGAGAGGTGAGATCTTGTTGCTATTTTCGGTGCCCTTCCGTCT
>WEDG01000909.1:0-104178 GCA_017591395.1 Schistocephalus solidus | reverse complement strand
TGAAATGGAACCGACAAACGACAGGGGAGACCGGAATGGCCATTTCTGAAGCTTTAGTAAGCCGTCATATCAGCAAGATCATGCCCAATTCAAGTGTGGCACACCTGGGATTCCAACCCGCGACCTTTGGTGACATTTGAGGTCGAACCTTGCTCTGCGGTGAGCCACGGGCTCGTTGTGTCGGGTGTGATCGGGAATGATGATAGTGTGCTCACCGATCTGCTTAAGGAACATGTATGTTTCCGCTGGTAGCCCTCGAGCTCAGACTACAGAGCCCTCGCGGCGGTCATAGCGACATGTAACAGGTGATACCCACATTTGGAATAGGTTATGACTGGCTGATGACGGCTAATAAGCCCGAAGTAAGCCATTCCGGTCTCTACTGTCTTTGTCGGTTCCACTTTTTCATATATAGATTATTTATAGATGACGAGGATTATATACTGTTAAATTGAAATATGGTCCCAGCGATCGCCTTTTCTTTCATCCTATATTTTTCAAAGGAAAAGAATTTCTGTTTTGAAATCACAACAAACTTTATTATGTAAACTGTTGACTCTGTTTCCCGAGGTCATCTTAAGACGTGCAGTAAGTGTTTAAAACAGTTAAAATTTCAAGCTTGCCTAAATAGTTGATACTGCTTTAGCCATCTGGTCTGTGGTGAATGAAATCTCGTCCGGGTTTGCTGGCGCCTCTTTCCACTGCTGACTACGTGCGTCCAATCTCGATAGTAGCTCATCACGTACGAGGTCATCGGAGTGAATGGCCTCATGTCGGACTTTCTTAGATGGAAGAAATCCAACTGTGCAGGTTTTGCCCCATACCGAGAGAACTGGTTTCCAGGATATGATTTGAGCAACTTGAGGACAAGTGATAGTGCCTCTTAACTGCACGCAAACTGGTGTTCGTTTGCGGAGGCTTGTGGCCAAATTTTTCCTCGCTGACCACAATGCACGACATTTACGACTTCCGCGGAAATCGCCAGAACTCTTTCAAAATCTGACAGCCAACTCTATCCCTTAGAGATTGTGCAAGCAGGACATATTTTTATTTCAAGGGAATTATTCGTCAGTTTTTGTTGTTTTGGCGTCCGATTGGAAAACATAGTTTCTTTTGTTCTACTCTTTAATTCCTGTTGTCGCGTGCATCGGTGTGATTAAAGCATTCGCCAGCTTCACGCATTTTGTTCGCCGCAGCCGGAACAATCACGGCACCTCTTTCTTTTCTCTTTAACTTCTTCCGTCACGTGCATCGATGCATCTCTAGGTTAACTTTTTATGCAAGAACAGTTAGGACAAATAACTAAGTTAAAAATTTATAAGGCTCGTTAGTCCGAGACACTGAGTACTTCAATCTCGCAAAGGTGTTGACTAGCTTCATTTGGTTTCCAGGGTTGTTGCTCTTGTTGTGCAGCGGCATAACGTCCGCATAAGCGCTTTTGGGGAAAAACATATGCGTGAAAGGTCATCGTCATTCTGCTGTACGAGGGATGTCAAGAGGCGGAAATCTACTGTTAATGCAAAGCTAATTCTTGGTATCAGAAGATTGATACTAACGCTCCAACAACAACTACTGGTATTACTACTGCTTCTGCTACCCCTAGTCTTCGTGGTGTCCATGTTGTAATGCCGTTTGTCTTACGAACTGGACATTAACTGATGACTTTTATGAGTCGCATTTCGGTAGTGTTTGTGTAAAGAGAGCCATGTGGGACCCAGACGGGCTATTTAGTTCTGCCAGTCAATGCGTTAACGCCAACCTCCGGTCATCTTGATGCTGCCTTGTCATCGGACAGGATGAAGAGTGCGGTAGATGCTGCGAAAGTCACCGGCGCTTCTCAAGCTCTCTGGAGCTCGCGCTTGACGTGGTCGCTTGCGACAGTCAAACTGTAGTGTTGGAATCTCAGTTGATCTTGCGTTTCACAACCTGATGCTAATTTAAGCGTTGGGCGCGAATGCATTTTTAAATGACAGAATGCGCATACAAAGGTGTACTGGCTAATTCTATGGACCGGTTAATGTAGTATTGAGATCTCTGAAACCTATTTTGGAGTCCCACTTTCAAGAGCAGCCAGTGAGCGGGGCTCCTTAATATCTTCCGTCCTGTTGAGGTCACACTCTTCCTGTAATCCCCCAGTACTGGCCACCACCGCTTGCGTTGCCCTTATCTACCACAAATTAAGTTACCTCATCTGGTCACGTAAATATAACGTGTGGCTGTCATGCATCATCGTCGATAAGCGTAGCTACGAAGCCGTTGCAACCTTCAGGCCCGCAAAGAATTAATAGAAGCCGGTGTATTTTTCGGAGAAGATTACATACTACTTGGGTGTCCTCCCACCGGAGCTCATGAGGTAGCATTAGAGGGGTTTTGGTGTTGGGTCGTAAGAGAAATGTGATGGCCTGTTTCCCAACTTTCATCCATTATCAATATAATATCGCTCTTTTCCTCGGTGAGTCTCATTTTGAAGGCTCTAACTGAGATAGCCAACTGAGTACTGTGTAAACCGGAGAAACTATCGATCCAAGCATACTACGTCATCCGTATCCTTGTTGCGGGGTGACAGGTTGGGTACTGTTTACGCATTCGTACGTGCTACTTCGGTCAAAATGTCTCTCTCAAAGGTTTGATGGCAGATAGCACGGATATGGCCCAAGTTTTGCCACTCAACGTTTAGCGCATCAGTACGTTTGAGGACTTGAAACTGAAGCCTAAACCACTGCGTCGTTACAGTCTTAGCAGATATAACACACACATTTCTACGAACATCCCTTTTGGCTCTGCGCTCAATCTGACAGGTTGAAATTTATTTTCTTGGATGGTTATTGACTCTGAGTATCATTATGTACGCACATGTGCGCCAAAGTTCAGAGGTCTGTCCGGTGGAATAAAATTGGTCTCTTGGTAGCTCATGTTTGGGGAGATGGCTGCGTTTAGGTTTATTGAGTGTTGAGAGCCGCCATCTCTCTACTGCTTCTCCTTACAATGACGCTAACGGAACACTTGCGAACCTTCAAGTTGACGGAACATTATTATCTACCTGAGTACACACTCTGTTGTTCCTACTCAGAAGAACACATATGCTCCATGTGCGTTATCGTGACAATTTATCTCCGGGAATTCTTTAGCAAACAACCTGTTTTCTGAGTGAAAACGCAAGTAAGTGAAAAGTTTTTGTGCACTCAGCTAGAATGCGCACAGGCGCTGGCGGTTGCCTAGTGCCCTCTACAAAGACCGTGGATGCTTTCCAGGTTAATTGCAGATGCGGCACCATTACGCCCAAAGCTATAACAGTGTTCCATGAACTGGTTTGTTCGCTTCGATTTTAACATTTAGTGTCTGCTTTTATCTAATGAGAACACTACCCATACAAAATTATAAAATAGTAGTTCCCATCTATTGTCTAACAGCAAGTCACATTTGAATTCATAAAATATTCAAATAATGTTAAACTACACTACTTTTAGTAGTTTGCACAGAGTGACGAATGTTTTCGATTAAAAAGCAATTTCGGCTCTACTGTGGTTTCTAGTGTCGGTGAAGCATTTGGGTGTTGACTTTCGAAGCCAACGACGTTTGCTATTGTGATGTGCATTACACAGGTCGGGTTCGAAGAATACCCACATATATATATATATATATATACTACTCTCTATATATATATATATATATATATATATATATAAAGATAGCTCTTCAGGGAAATGGAGTTATTACTCAGTAAAATTTTTCAAGTTAATTTGACACCAACTTGTCGTCGAACACTAACGAAAGAGTAACGGAGGAGAAGTGAAATTGAGTCTCAATTTGTGTTGTGGTACAAAAATACTGTCAAACGAGTTTATGATTGCGTTTTTGGCAAAAATCGTCTAAATCTTGCAAAAATAATTTTAAAAGCTGAACTCGTTCGCGTTTGTGAAAAGAATGATTCCTTCATATTACCTTCACCTGATTTTCATTGAATCAAGATAAGATTTTTCCGGCTCCAGAAAACATTTATCTGAAACGCCTTTTTGTGCTTCCACTAATGTCATATATGGCTCAACAATCAAAAGATAGTAGGTTACGTTCTGTGATATTAAATAGCATAGGATATTCCTTGCATACCGGAAATCTCCGTTTCGCCCAGCTCCTACCTGTTTTCCTTTTAATATGCCATATTGAAAATTTTTATTGTTCTTACGTGAAAAAGCCTTTCTGTACCTCAAATCCACTCAAAATTAAAATAGGAGGACCCGCTGTACGCTACTCTACTCAATCAACTTTTCGACTCGCCTCATTGCACGAGTTGAGGTCATCTACTGCACATTTGCGGTACCTGGAGCTCCACGTATGCGTAACCGGAAGAAAACTGCATGCAAAGAGCTGATGCGTACGTGAGAGACTGTGGCGGACATCTTGCTAAATAACCGACGGAATGCCAATTTTGCTTTAGCACGCGTTATTCACGACTGGAGGTTTTGGCTTCGGGGTAGTTTATGAAGAAACTGCGCTCAACTTTCCAAGATTCACGAGTTTTCGTTTTACTATTTGCCTAGTTTTCCTCTTAGCCTTTAACATTTGATGCATTTCATTCAGCACCTGCTGCATTTCAGCGAGACGGGTTAAAGTTTTCTGTGGGTAGAACCGCTAGAGGTGCGGACTGCTGCTCGACGCTAAGTGAGTGCATTTGAGACGCCGATAGCATGCAGTTTCCCTGATCCGCGGATCCTGTTATGCCAACCTGAAGCATCTGATACCCTCCATATGTACTGCTGTTCGCTGACGGTTTTACAGCCACATATTTTTGAGAGGTCATTACATCATTTAGCTGTGAACTATCCGATTCGAAAGAATGGCCGAAATGTCGAAAACACTCGAGTCTAAGAATAGAGTAAATAATTAGTCAATTTGGTATGCGTTGACTCGAAATACCTGTCTCTTTTCAAATAAAAAGCCGTATAAAAACATCTATCCAGAAGAAAATGTGGTCAATTGGTCCGCTGTCCATCCTCGCCACCCTTGGAGACACCGTGCGTGCCGTGGCCTGCCTGCGAGCTCCGTTCAGAGATGCAAGTCTGTTCCGATGGATGCTGTGGTGATCGAAATAACTTAGGAAATCCTGATTAACGGGACCCCTGGTGGGCACTATTTCTGCCCACACACTTTCAATCAGTGGAACGAGACTTTTGTTTTACTACCGGGAAACTCCACGCACTTTATTTCTTTGTCGGGCTCAGTGCGCTTGAGAGGTATCTGCAAAATTGTCTTTCAAGTGTAGCCGGGAAGTACGCGGACCTGTTAGGAACGGTAAGGAGGCCTTTTGTGGGCTGCTCTTTCAGTATTCAGAGCTAAATGCTATCTCGTTTGGAGCGCGGTGCCACTGCAGTTGGTAGACACGCAGAGGACAATATTTTAAATAATAGAAAGCTAGCAAAGCCGGAAATTAGAAGCAATTGTTTTGGGATTATAAACCCTTTTACTGCTCCGACTGTGTCTGATGATGGTTTCGTGCGAGCATCTGCACATCGGCCCAGCAAATTAAATGTTCCAGCATCCTTCCCTTTGGGCTGAAATATTAATGTGCGCATTTTGTTTATCGTTAACTACCAATTGTCACTCCAAAAGCTCACCTCAAAATTGTGAGTATATAATACTACCAGAGGAATTTTTGTACCTCTGGGGTACAGTTACAGTAAAGGTTTAATCACGACTGGATGGTAACTACGCATGTGCGACGTTGGAAACCTTCTCAAACAGTTGAGCTTGTACTGTGCTTGTCCGTTAATAAATTGGCTGACCTTTTCGACACGTGCTTTCGGTCTGCTTCCGCCAGTCACCCCTCACCACTGTCCTGAATTATTGCGTCGTTTCGGGTTAGCCACCCTCTACTTACCCTGGTGTCCGTGATTGCCAACCATTTTATTAGCGGTGTGCATCAGCCAGGAAAAGGTAAATTGCTTCCAACGGATATGTTTAGCCTCTGCAGAGTTGTACGTTGTGCTGTTGGTTCCTAAGAGGACTGTTCCCCATTCCAGTGGTTTTTGGGTGATTCATACTTGTGAAATGTCAATTGAAGTGCAGGAAATGTGTTTACGATTCGGACCCAGATTACTTAAATAGGGATTTGGTACTGATAATTTTGCGGCTAATCTCCAAGAGAATTTCTGTTGCGTCAGATGCCAAGCGTTTAAACGAACTTCTCCTCGGCAGCCCGCACACACTACGCTCTGTAACAATTGGTACTTAAAAAGTATATATTTTTCTAATTGATTTTCGATGACCTTATAAATTTAACCATATTTTTATAGAACGTATGCACAAAATTATTTTTGTCTTCTACTCATTTGGTAGACATTTGCGTTTTTTCAAATATTTATACTTGAAGACAGGGTATTTTTTGGCTTATTTCAAGTTTACAATTTCGAGTAATTTTGACCCCGACCTGTCGTTACACATACACCATCGTTTCTAACCTGCGTTTAGAAGTACATTTCCTTCAAAATCGACCATTTGTGTATGCCTGGAGGAAGCGTTAGCAGGTCACCATAAAGTATTACGCGTTTTGCAAACTTTATTTGCAGCAGTAATACATTGACGGACGTTTGTAGTATAAACAAAGGCATTGTCTTAATAAAATATTATAATTAGAAAAGTTTTAAAACTGCAAGTTACGGTCTCTTGAAGTATATTATGCTGCAAATGAATGCATAAAAATATTTTGTGCATATGTGTTGCATAGGCTATGTTAATTTATTGAGGCATCGAAATCAATAAACAATATACTCATTAAGAAGCCATTTTACGGGGTGTAGTGTGTGTGTGCAAACTACCGAAGGAGGAGCTCGTTCAGCTGTTACTCTGGTACAGAGCTGAAGAGATTGCGCTGTCAGCTGAATCACTATTAAGCCCTACTTCAAGTAATCTGTGTGAATCGTAAACATTCTAATTAGAATCGACACTTAATGAGATGGGGAATCTGCTCTACTGACCAGGTGTGACGAGTGGCATTTACGTTTGCTTCAACGGCAGGTTGGTCGCTGCGGTGTGGGACAGGTGGGGTGGTAAACCGGAGAGTCATAGCGGTATTTTCGGCCTATTTAACACATAGCCAGGAGAGTCCTACACCTGTCACCGAGTTTTGGGGCGAAGTCGTCCTATTTTACGGGCGTTTGGCATCGGAACTCCAACGAAAACGTAACTCAGACTGCAATAGGCATGCTCTTCGATTTATAAATCAGGGGAGACGGGAATATGCTGGAATGCGTGTCAATTGTGTTACAGAAATTGCCCTTGCCACCGAAGGATGGTGCCCGAGGCTCGGTATTTGGGAGCTTTTGGACTGAGCACTCGATGACCAAAGAATGTTTTGGAAGGATCAGGTACGCAAACCTACTACGTCTTGCCTTTCAGTGAGTACTCCTTCTGTAGGGGTACGTATCCATTCATTCGGTTGCATTTACAGGTGTGGTCGGGGAGCGTTAGCCACCTTGGTGCCGAATGTTACGGTCTGTTACATTACATCATCATCTGGAGCGAAGCGAAATCTTCTGACCACTAGCGAAAGCATGCGTTTACAGGAGACGTATATGAGAGAAGGATGCGTCGCTGTACCAGTAATTGTGTTCGTTTGCAGTTACCTCGCACCACCATCTGAGATGCCAGAATTTATTGGATGCAGTTGCCATTTTAGCCATATATGATAGATAACAAATGTCAAGAATATAAACTGAAATTCTGAAATGCATGGCTCAGTCCCGATGTTTCAAGCATGCCATGATACGAGGGGTTCAATGTCTGCACGTACTTCCGAGCGCCTTCGGCGAAATGTCTATTTAGAGCCTAAAATCTTTCTGCTAACTCGCGTTGCCTTTAACATTGCAAGTAGATATTGTTGAATGCCAGTAAAAATATGTTTGTAATTCTGCGCATTTTATGTCTTCTTTGTTTTGTATTGCTGGTATAATGTTTTCTATTAGTAGTAAATAAGCTCGACAATTTCCAAATAATATCTTGGATTATGCCAGTTTGTCATTGCGTTTAGGGTTTCAGGATTAACCACTGTACACTAACAGTCCCTATGCTGTTTATAAGAAACCGTATACTACTAATAAATGTTGTAGTACATATAGAATCACATTGTTGCCCTCATAAGGAACAATAACAAATGAACAGACAGGATACGTTTTGAGCAGACATAGCCATGTTTTAAAAGCTGCCAATTAAAATCTTTCTATCAAAGACTTTTGCCCACTTATTCCAATTGAAATTTTAAGGATGCGAATTTAGTAAAAGGAGTGATGAATGGATATATATAATTTCTATGATAATGTTTTGAGAATTATTGATCAAAAGTCATAAATTAGTAAGGTGTCCTTTATAGTGAGTGTGCCTTTTATGGGATTTTTGATGACGTACACCCAGAAAAGGGCATTCTCGTGTGTCTGAGATATCTTCGGACTGTACTGACTGTTAGTCAACATTAGTCCCTCACCTATACACTGTTGAGACGAGATCACATTTCATAATCTCGATTACCGTTTCATGCCTCACGTCACCTGCTGTACATATGGTATTTGCGGTTGCCTTATTCTTCGTTGATGGTCTTACGTGGGGCCATGTCAAAACCGCTCGTGGGCATTTTCACTACCATTATTGATTGTCGACGCGATAACGGTCCATCCATGGGACTCTTTTATACTCTCAATCAGAAAGAGACCAGGTACGACCAGTCGTAATGCATGTGGAAGTTTCTGTTTCTGCATTTTATAAAAGTTCCACGAGTTGCACGTTCATCGCTCTTATAAGTAGCTCTCTCTAAGATGAGGGAGTTCTTCTAGTGAAAACACGAAACGTTGGGCGATAAAGATGGTGCGCCTACGGTCGCATTTCTTTGCTCTCTGACTTGTCTTTTCCTGTGTGTGACTTTCCTGTGTCCATGATTCGCCCGAACCATGTTATGCAAGGTTACATAATGGAAGGAGCATGACAAAGTATGTGCCCGTTAGCGTTCCTTGTTGGTTCCTGAGCAAACGCCGGCTGCGCGCTTGTAACCATCCCCGTGTCCCAAAATGACCACTACCATTCCTGCTGACCCAGAGTAGATTTATGTACCTACCCTATCGGACCACTGCGTCACCTCTGCTGCTCACCCCTACAAATGTTACTTCGAAATGTCATTTCAGTAACACGATAACATTATAATATCACACTAGGGATTTGTTGAATTTTCCGCGTTGTATTGCCTTTTTACTTGTGATAAGTTGTCCTAGCATCTTTTTAAAAGAATGTCTCATAATTTTCATAGAAAACTGTGGAATACTTACGCATACATGATAGTACCGGGGTCCTTTTCAGCAAAAGTTGAACTGCATTTCGTAAGAGTGGAAATAGGGTGTTAACGTCGTTGAATACTATTCAAGCGGGGTTCTTCTTCTGCGTTGGGGCTGAACAAGTATTTAAAGCATCCTCCGAGTGAAACTCTATTTTCTTCAATTTTCCAAATATTTTTGACCTGGCTGTTTATTTATATTTTTGTGAAAGCCACCTATCAGGAGGATTCGGGATGCGTACTGAAAACTGCTAATAGTGTCGCTGATTCGTTAATTTGAGGACAAGCGTTGTTGCTTGTTCTGCAAGCTACAGCCAATCGCAGGCCTCCCTATCGGCCGACCGTTTTTCCTGCACAATTCTGCCTGTGGAAAGTAGTTGAGGGCAAAGAAATGGCCCGCAGAGCACCTTTTTCGCCCTACCTGAACCTATTTATTCATATTTTTATCTCTACGGCGTTTTTAAGAGCTACAAAGTTCAGTACCATTTTGCTTTGGCTTACGCGGTGGGAAAAATGTGGAAGTTCGAAAACTCCCTGACTTACCGCCATCCCACTCAGTTCGGGGGATGGACAGACATGGTAGTATTAATTTCCGCAGTAGGCCCCTACCAGTTGACATTGGGGTACCTGGAATTAGCCTTAGCAACCGACTTGATGTTGTAAAAGTGCTTTTGTTGAAAGGGGGCGTGGTTTTCTTCGGCCTCTTGTTACCAAACCCTCAAAGTTTCCAGCGGTGAATGGCTTAATTTGTAAGGGCATAGAATCTGTCCGTGAATTGCTTTTTGCCCGTGGGATAGTATGTGCATATTTTAGCCACCGGGGTAAGTTGAAAAACAGCCAGACGGATTAATGTAGCGGCTACTAGGCCCGAAATGACCATTCAAGTCATCGTTATCTGTGTTGGTAACGTCGTCCTGGAGTAAGGATGTTTCGAAACTGAAGGCATCCGGGCATCGCGGTTCCGCCGATGATAGCTTCGGTCCGAATGGGTTGTTTGTACTCCAGTAGAGCGGTTGAATCGTGAGCAGCCTGTGGTGAACAGCGCTGGAAGGTGCAAGCGTGAACCTTCCTCAGCAGCATTTCAGCCGGTAGCTAAAGATCTAGGCCGGAGTGTACCCGGAGACGTATGTAGTCATTTTTGGCCCTGAATTGTGGTTCCGTTTGAGTTTCACTTTGCTGATCAACGGTTAGTCCGATCGTGGTGTCGTATTTACCACTGCCTTGGCTGTTCTTTCAATCCTGCACTGCCTTCTTTGAGATTTGGCCAAGCTTAGACAACAATGGAATTAGGGGATTTAGCAAATTGTCCACGAATTCCCTGATGCTTTATACGGCCGGACGCAGTTTCTTAGTAACTGGAAAACTTTATTTGTTGTACTTCCTAGCGATATGTAATCGACCATCTTCGTAGTCCTGATGCACGACGAAGAAGAATAAATATCCAGGAAATAGAAGCCCCTTGATGGGTATTGTATGCGGCCATTGTAAAACACTAAAATTATATAGCCCGACTGTTTCGGAGAGTGCTGGTCTGAGTGACATAAATCCAGACCACTTTGCTGTGTTCAAAATGCTTATCTTTTGATTAATGGTTTTCATAGTTCCACTGATTGAACGGCTGCAATGGCTCGCTTTCTGTAGCCTTTCCGACACCTCTCACATATCTGTAGTTAGAGCCTTTTGGCAGTGGCACACGTGAGCCAACGGCTTAACTTGACATCGAAATTACCGCGCCCAATCCTAAAATGCCCTTTTTTCGACCGATTAACAGCCATGGGGAGGCCACCACGAAAGTCACAAGATGTGGGCGTAGCCGGGACTTGCACCTAAATCCTGATTAAATTGAGGTAGACTTGCTGGTATCCTGTCTCACCTTCTCCCATCCCGCACCATCTTTGAAAGTCAAAGCCACTAGGAAGCTGATCATTGGCGGACCTGATTCGCATCCCACAATGATCATCTTTAAATCCACTTGCAGCATGCATTTTAGCCACAGTTTTGAAAACACCAGTAGCGTTAGTTGCGCTCAGTTTAATGGCTTGATATGAGCTGCGTTGACTCTACATTCTCCTCGCTTTTCCAGTGTCAAGTCGACTGCAGCTGTGGTTGGACGCAGTTTGCTGACGAAGGTAGAGTAGTGACCCGCTTTCCATGCACGAGATCATAGCACATCCGAGGTGCCATACCAAGAAAATACGACAGAAGGCGGAACCACTGCCGTCTGCTGTTTTAAAAGCCAAACTAAGTGTTTTGCATGATGTTCCGACCACCCTAGATAAAGGAATCCATTGGAAATTGAAGAGGTAGTGCGTTCATTCCCTCAAGAACCTGCCTGCACTGTGTTTTTAGCGACAGGTTGGTGCTACTTACCTCTTCCTCGTACTACGGCTAATGGGCTCTCTGTTGGAACTGTTCGAAACTCCGCCGGATGTTGAAACCGGATGCACATAGGCGTATTGCATGCCTTCAGGGGGCTTCACTTTTGTCACCTGCCGTGTCAACTAAACGCCACATCGTCTGCTCTCCATCTTTTCATGACCAGTGTGGGCGGAGAAACTGGAGCTTCTTTACTTTCGCAGCGCAGAGTCTGCTTTCATAAAATTAACAAACGCCTAAATCGCCAGCGCAACTTCTTGCGAGACAATGGAGTCTAGGCGCTGAGTTACTAGTTTATGTTTGTGGGGCTGCGATTTTATTTTAGTTTTAACCAACATACGTGGAGATCCAAATACTGCAACATACTACATAGAAAACAACCATCCCCCCAAAATGTTGCGATAATTCCTTAGGTTACATTAAACGGCAATGTGTTGTGACGGGTGGTATCTGGTTTTGCCTATCTTTGGGGATTTAAAAATCGCGTTTTACAGCGTCGAAAACTTCGTTAATGTAGGGAATGACCATCTAGTCTTCAGGTTGAAAGGGGTATGAAGGTTTAAGCGTTCAGCACTTTTGTCTGCTAGGGTGCTGCAATGTGTTACACTCTTCAGAATAGAATACGGACAGAGCTACATCTGTGTGATAGAGGTTGGTTACTGTGGCTGTGGCCCGTGAAAGAGCCTTTAATTAATTCTATATTCCTACATCAAAAATGAATACTCAAAAGCCCGGCGTAGAACCTTGAGAGATGTTCAAACCTAAAATACATTTTTCTCTCGGCGCAGCATTCAGCCATCAGTTGTCTCAAAACATCCCTCATCGCGTGTATTTGTACAAGTATTTACACAGGCGACTGGTGGGTTGCTTGTTTGAAAGTCAGCATTGTACCCAGCAGCCTCTGATGGCGCCTTATCTTCCATACTAAAGCTCTTTTCGCAGCTTCACCAAAAGAATATTTTTCTAGTGCAAAGCCTGCAAAGGCTTGCTCACCACGGTCATTCTGACCATCTACAAAGGCCTTTATCTGGAACATAAAGCAGCTTGGCTGGTTTCCGCGACAAATCGCCTCGAATCGTGTACAATTGAGGACAAAGCTATCCACCTGTAATCTTCCTCACTAACGATGTTTTTCCCTTGAATGATCACAGGTAGTACAGGGCTGACCTAGCCAGGAGTGCCGCTGTTCTCCAGCCCTGGATTATTCCATGATTTAGGGTCTATGTTTCAGTAATTTGACTGCTCCAGGTGAGAAAGGAAGTTTGCACCTTCTGAGTTGGCGCTAACAGATACTGTTATGCTAAATGGTAACTCAAAATTAATAATTTTTTTTATCCTAAAGGCCAATTCATTAGTAACCGCGAATGTCTATGTTTTGTGATCCAAAGGAATTATTTTATGTTTTTATTCTTCGTCTTCTTCAGCCGTGGCGGTTTGGGGGCCGTGAGACGAGAACTGGAGCTCGAGATGATAGGTATCGGAATTCTGGGGCGGATGATGGGTAGGATTACCCTCGTGTTTGCAACCACCGGCAGGTGCACAGAATCGTTATCCCGCAAATGCGGTAGTCGCTATATAGCCAAATGTCATCCGAAATTCCTACAAAATGCGTCAATAATTTACTCAAGTAGGCTTTTACTTTAATTATCATTCAGCCTTAAGTTATTTCCGTCGCGGGATGCCGGCTTTGAAGGCCTTTACCTTCGGCCGCTTGCAAAAGCATGCTCCTCTGTAAAAATAACGGCTTATGTAGCCTGCGTTTCTCACTGTTTTGCAATGTTCTTCTTATAAATTCGAGGTACCATTTTGTGGAGAAAATGGTCAAGACTATTCTTGTTTGGTAGCAAAGTACGTATTCGTCAGATTTATACGAAAAGAATATTTTCGGTTTAAAAACTTTCGAAATGGCCGAATGAAGGTTTTAGAACCTCCTTATCGAAGGTTTATAAGCTGTATACATTCAAACAAGGTAATCAAACATTCACCATACGCTATGAGGAGGCCATATAGCGCATACAATTATGCAATAGACATCGATCATCTTATATAATTTATTGGTACACCATTGCCGGATGCGACGTATTATGATTGAATAACTTACGGTATTCAAAATCTCGCAATGCGCAAAACCACACACGACGTGGTCCCTTTAACTTCACGGTTGAAGCCTGGAGTTGGGGAGGGGGTTCGAATCTCACCGAATGAGTCAGAGCCGCAAACCATTGAGGATGAAGGTGTTGCGAAAGCCTGAATCCAGTCTCAACAATTATATGGTTATTATGCCAGTTGACAACCTTCCTGGCTAAGACTATAATGGCGCCCGGGATAGTGTCATCGCGTGGGGTTTGTTATATTGGGAAAAGACTAGCTCAGGAGGGGAATTTGTTTTCTAGTTCATTTATGACCTGTGCAAGTCCAACTGACTCGAAATGAAACTCGTCCGTGCGCGCTGTACGAAACATGAAACTACGAGGCCAAATGGGGAAACCAAACGATTGCACATTGCAAATAGGAAGTGCTAAGAGGAAGGATTTCCTCGCTTTCGCTAAGTTTTGTTACTTCTCAAGTTTCTGGGAACAATCAGGAAACTAGTTTGATCGAGATTGTTGGTGTTTCTGATGTGTGTATGAGTAAAAAGAAGAAGAAGAAGAGAAGAAGAAGAAGAAGATGATGATGATGATGATGATGATGATGATGATGATGATGATGATGATGATGATTGATGATGATTGATGATGATGATGATGATGATGATGATGATGATGATGATGATGATGATGATGATGGTAATTGATGAGTGATTGATGATGATTACGATGATGATGATGATGATGATGATGATGATGGCTACGATGATGATGATGATGATGATGATGATGATGATGATGATGATGATGATGATGATGATGATGATGCTGATGATGATGATGATGATGATGATGATGATGATGATGATGATGATGATGATGATGATGATGATGATGATGATGATGATGATGATGATGATGATGATGATGATGATGATGATGATGATGATGATGATGATGACGATGATGATGATGATGATGATGATGATGGTGATGATGATGATGATGATGATGATGATGGTATTGATGATGATGCGGTATTATTGATGCTGATGATGATGATGATGATGATGATGATGATGATGATGATGATGATGATCGATGATGCACTCCACTCGACTGATGCACTCCATGATGCAACTCGCGATGTAATGTACCTGATGACTCCATGCACTGATGATTTGACCTAGATTTACTGTCAGATGTCATGTCGACGTCATTAGTCGTCCTGATCACCGGATCCAACCCTCATTATTCCCGAACTCGAGCTCGTGCAGAAATGTCACACCAGTGACCGTATACAGCAGCACGCTAGTCAATCATCCCGCCAACCAGTCGCTACGCACTCAGAAAAGCCGCAGTCATGCTGCATGGGCTTAACCCGACTGACGACATCGGGACACGCTGCACATGCGTGCATAGTGGTCCCAGCTTTGGAAGGCCGCCGATCAGGACGCTATATATACATATATATATATATATATATTAAAGAGAACCATCCCTTTCTTCAGTTGTCTTCATTAGATTGCAATTATTTTAAGATTGTTCTTGATCCACCGGTAACATTCCATGATTTTCACGGGTTTCAAATCGATTGGCAACAGACTAAGATCCCGTTCCGTTTGCTTCATATCTAAGCCTTCAAAAGAGATATTTCTGAAAGTATTTTCCGAAGTTGTGAGATTCTTTTGGAAATTTCTTCTTATGGAGATGGCCTTTTGCGTCATATTTGTAGATTCACCCACTCATTGCCGAGAAAAATTGAATGTCCACAAACAAAAGTCGAGAATTAATATTCTGAGACCAATTAATAACCATCCCATAATAAGTTACCCCTAAAAAGTGCGTTAATTGGATACTTCGATAACGAATACATGCGGACTTTACCTTTTCAAGGTTGAGTCAAGGTGGAAATGTGGGTTTTATCGATTTTTCTATGAATTGTTTGAAACAAATTGATTCTATTTTTGGTCTGAAAATGAAAGAGCTTTCGCTTTTGCTTTATATTGAGCGTTTTGCCCTGTTCTGACACTGCAAATGCAAAACAGAGTATCCGAATATATACTAGGATTTGCAAAATTTCTGACCTCTTGTCCATTTGCATTTCTAAATTCCGCATTATCGGAACCTATATTATGCAACAAATATTCATTTCATGCTTCCATCTCCAGAGTCTTCTATAGCATTTTTAACGGTCTTCAATTTCCCGTAGTAAAACGAAAATGCTGGTAGACATGTTTATTCCCCACGTTTTGTGACAAAAACGTCAGAAACTTTGCACAAAATAATTTATGAAGCCGAATTCTTTGATTGCGTTTGGAAAAATAATGCGACTCCTTACATTTGTTTTACCCGAGGTTCATTGAATTCAGATTGAAATTTCCGGTTTCAGAAGGGATTTATTTGAAACCTTTCTTACTTATCTTAATGTTCTTTTATAGCACAATGCGCAAAAATGATAGACTGTTCTTTTATATTAACCAGCGAAGGAAATTTTCTAGATGTCGAGCAACCTCTGATTTATCCAAATCCGGCCTGTTTTCCTTCAATATATAAGAATGAGCATGTAGTGTTCTTTAGTAATAGGCTTTCTCAACCTCAAATCCTCTCAACAAACTAAAATATCAAGATTAAATGTATGCCAAACTACTCAATTAAATTTTGATCACACATTGCATGAGTTAGGTTACCTACTGTACCTGGTCTTTATTGCATCTTCACCTATGTAAGATCAAACTCTCCTTCTATCGTCAGCCTATCATAATTTACTTTATATTCAGTCATATTTTTACGTGAGCACATCGTTCTAAAGTGTGAAAACCTTTCGTTCAGGATACATGGTTACTTTAAAACGCATGTCACCTGGGATCCTCAACCTACGTTGGGGGCGGGGTTAAGCATGGCCAATCAATCTGAGTCTGACTGAGTCGATAAAACAGATGCTCCAATTTCGATCTTCATGGTCACCTCTAAAACCATCAGAGGCGACGATAAGATTGGGGTTGATCTTGAGACTCCTACTTTAGTCTCCTTGACTTGGTCAAGCCTACTGGTAAGGATGACTCTAGTAATGGCCCCTAAAAAGACACGAGAATAGGAACCGCCTGACCCGTATGAATGAACACGCATCGGGCACATTTAGTTCTGTCAGTCCTTAGGTCACCGCCCATCCTCGGTCATCCGCCACTGGCTGGCCATCGCAAGCATGATGGGCTGAGGGATGAGTGTGGATATGTGCCGTAAAAACGAATTTACGAGCATGATATAGGGTGCTGCGCTTCACTCCGTGCGGCACACGGTGGATGAACATCGTCACATGTGGCAGTCGAACCTTCGTTTTTAAGGTTATTGTCTGTACCCTCACAGCGGTCCACTACGATAGCCGCATTGAAAACAACATGGGGACCGGTTTAGAGTGCAGAGACTACTCTTAGCTCCGCCACTGTGTCTGATCGCGCCTCCGGTTGTCTTAATGTTCTCTTGAAATCAGGCCCAGATGGATGAGATAGGAGAGATTCCGGAAAATTCTGTGCAAGTTTACTATCGCTTTGAACGGATTCACGTACAAATCACCGTCCTGCGCCCACCTCGAGGGGTACACGGTTGCGACAGTCGAACTGCCGGGTGGTCGCTCGACTAAACTCAGTGAAATGGGTGCCCTTAGGGCGTAATTCACTTTGCTTAATGTTTTCGATTACTCTATTGTTTCAGCCGGTCATTACATGCAGCATCCACCTGGTGCCTAGCTCCCCTGTGACTTAAGTAGTCGAAAACCACATGACTCTGGCTGATGGTACCGAATCAGACTAGCTAGGTGAGGATTAATTTTATGGTCACCTAGACAAGACACGGGAATAGTAACGCTATGCCAACTTAAAAATTTGTGGCCTTTGGATACAAATTTCAGATTTAAAAATATTCCCCGTGTCTTAAACCTAGCTACTAACCCTAAAATAACACTAAACTTTTTGCCTCACCTTAATTTCTTTACCCTACCCTAAACCTGAACCCTACATTTAAGCACGAACCAAAAACCTTAACTTTTAACATAATCCTGACCCGAAATCCAAACTCCGGCCATACCCTCATATTTAATCCTACCCTCACCTTAATCCTTAACCCAATTTCTACGGAATTTTGCGTAGAGCCGCGTGTATTGCGGGCGGTTCCTGTTACCACGGGCACAAAGCAGGAACAGTCCATTTTATATCCCACGTAGATGTCGGATTTCTTATGAACTTGCTGCACGCCTCGATGGTCGCCCGTTCAACAACTCGTTCTGGATCGCATCCCTAAGTCATAACTCAACGGGAAGGAGAGAAGAAGGTGAAGTTTATTGACCCTAGTAGGCGCGCCAAAAGGCCAAAACGAAGGCAGGAGAATTTCCAAGGTCGACAGCTAACCAGGACCAATCAGATAGTGTCCTTTGAGTGGTTAGCGTTACGCTGGCTGGACTCTGACTCATCTGACTCGAGCCGTGTTGACCTCCGCAACCCTGCCGGCGGATGGTGCGACATTGAAGCAAGCGCGCTTGCATCGCGGATCGATAGAGCGTGCGAACCAGTCACGCAAGGCGTCGACAAGATTCATGCCAAGCCTCAGTCCCTGCGTCGAAGCCACAGTAGTTTTGATTCCGCCGACCTTGCTATTTAACTCGCAAAGCGCCTGCATGTAGTGAAGCTCGCAGGTGTAATGTCGACGGGTCAGCCCGCTGTGACTAAGAAATTCGGCAGCAAACATAGCACCTGATCCATCACGCAGACCCATTATCCTGTTCGTCAGCAGGGCGGTCGTTCCATGGCCACGCCAGTTCTAGTGCGCACGAGGGCAACAGTCGTCCGATGAGCCATGGACGTCTCCAACTCACTCAACGATTATGCCTGAACGCTCCCTGCTGGCCGACTATCAAGCCACGGTACAACGACATCCAGGCCTTCACTTTGTCGTAAACTTCTCCAAACCGAGCTTTTCTTGGTAGCTACATGCCGCATTCCTGATTCTCGCCTTCGGTCTTCGATAGCTCTATCGCGACATCTTGAAGTTCGCGTAAAGTGCACGAACGAGAACGCAGGCAGATGCAGCGCGGCCCAACGTGCTCGTTTTCAGCCCGCGAAAGCCTCCCATGGTCGAAACGATGCGTAGCGCGTTCAAACGATCTCCTTATGCATGTTCTGCTACCTGGCACTGGTTCGCCGTTTCTGTGCGATGGACTCGCGTAAGTGACTGACCAGGCCGACGCGCGAAGTTGGTCGTGCGGTCGTAACGACCATAGTGCCAGTACCGAGCTCCCACCAGCGTGGTATTGTGAGCGCAGCTGTATCAACGTGATCGGTGTGGTCGGGTCCCGCTGCATGAGCCACGACCTGATAGTTAGCGCTAACCCTCACCTCTGCCGCACGCTCGACCACTCGCGTGTGTAGTAACTCACTCTCCCTATGCAGCGCAGCTTTGTCCGGCAAACGCCAACGATGCTAGCAGATTCAAACGTCCAGACGCTCTTTTCCCGACTGCGGTTTTCTGGCCTCATCACTCTGGCGCTTCGATACATGCTCCGTGTTGGTGCGCAACCCAAAACCGACTGGTGAAAGTTGAAGTGCAGGCACCGCTTTCCGAGACTCCTTTGATGTGATACACTCCCATCGACTTCTCAACGTTAAAACTTCGAGCTTTTACATGAATAGTGCAGGTTCCGGGTGAAAGCCTTTTGAGCTAAGCGCGAACACAGGTGTAAATAAAGGCAACAAAACTTTTCTGAAACAACGCTCTTGACGACTTCAGTAATCTTTCTCTTTCACGACAACGCACGCCCGTGGAACTCGCATGACGGAAAATGTTCGTCGCGCACAGCCTGCTTTGGTATGGTTTTCCCCGCCACTGTGCCGCCGACTCTGTGCTACAGCCATGGCGGATCGACTGTCTTGAACTCCTGTTGATTCGACTGTGTGTTTCGGTGGTGGAGCGTTTATCACAGTAAGTCGCGAGCCTTCACCGCGTCCACCTTAGCCGCAGATTTAACTTCAGACGTTGCACCTAGAGCAGCTTACCGACCGCAGAGCCTGAGCAGAGTCGGTTTATGTCTTCCTAGATAACGCCAAACCGCCGTTGCTGTAAAGCCGCATGTGAAATCCATCGTAAACACTCTAGTATTTTAGAAGTCAATGGAAGCTAATTAATCAGCGCACAACGCCAGCATGTTGAGTGATTGCATTTGGTTTGTTCAGGCGTTGATCATTCTTTCAAAACACCAACATACTGCTATTCAATCTTCTCGTCCCCTGTACGACTTTTAAAAGCGTCCAGTACAATTAACCTTTCAAACGTCCTCTCATTTAACTTTATTCGATTAGGCTTTTGCCCGTAAATTCCATTCCCATCGAATTCCTTACAAGTGGATTTGTGAACTAAGAAAATCAGAAGCTTAGTTCAGCCCCTGTGTTTCAAATCCACTTCAATACGTAAACAAACTTTCTTTGGCGTTAAGACATGATCTGCACCGGAAATAAGAGTTTACAATTAGTCTGACGTTCTGGATTCTCCTTTAAACTTCATCAAAGAGATTTGAATCAGAGACAAAGAGCAATAGGCACAAGTATGGCATTGGCTGGCATTGCCGCCGCACCACGCTTCCACGGCATTTAGCAGTCCTCGTACCGTCGATAGTCGTCAGTACCATCGTTCGTCAAACGTGCTCGAGTTTTAAATCGGCCATGATCACGCTGTCGACCGGCGCATACCACCTGGCAATTCGCCCGCTGTCACCCTGATCTCGGATCACCGCATCTCCCACGTAATATTTTTTGGCCCAGATTTTAGCCCCGGTTGATTTTGTGAGCGTAGTACAACCCGTAGACGCTTAGTTCAGCCCAGTATTTCGTAAACCATTCCGGAATACGCAAACAAACATACGTTTCGAAGGGAAGAGCGTAGTGGAACGACCATCCCTGTCGTTCAGGTCTGCTCGCCCTGGCAACGTCCTTCAAAGTTCCCGTTACATAATAAACCACAGCCCTGCATAGAATCAGCTGGCTTGGTCACCGCAGAATCAGTTCCTTTTCCCGCCCAGCATCGTTTAACGAACTGGCGTTGCCGGATTAGATGTATACCAAAATATTAACCGGAAATTCTAAAATGGATTTATATCAATGTGTTACCTGGGGCCAGTTTAGTAGTTTCTTTGAATGCAGCTAAATCTATTCCTGTCAGAACGCCGGTGTTTGAACGAGTTTCAGGCGAATGGCAGAATTTAGTGGGGATTAGACCGACGAATATATCTCGGGATTAAAAGGTTGGTTTAGGCTATTGTCTCGGCACTCGGTTTAATTTCCGCTTAGCCAGGTGGTTTGGAGTTGAGGTTAATTGTCCGGAGTAGTCATACAGGGCTATCGTTGGGGTAGCTGTTCGATTTAACATTTCAGTCAGCAGTTAAAGTTAGATATTGGAATTATTTATTAGGCCATGGTGTTTCGGATTAACATTAATTTGAATAGCTAGTCATGTTGGTGAAGGTTAGCCAGTTGAGGTTGGCTGTATGTCCTCGGGTTTGAGAGCTATCCCTACATGTGCTAATCAGGGTTTCCAAACTATAAGTTGTATATTTTTCATGTAAAGGAAAATAATACATTCACCTGCTTAGAGGACGACGTTATATAGCGTTCGTCAGCATTTTGCAGAGAAAGGACCATGTCTTATACTCTTGCAGTGAAGCTTAATTAATAAATGTACAGATACGACCTTTAGGAATGGAATTTTCACGGTTTTAAAACCTACATCACACTTTTCGGCAAACAAAATACCCTGTCTTTGAGCATAAAATTTGAAGACGACGTAATTTGCTATTAAATCCGTGCAAGAAATAAATATTTTTATGCCTCGGTTTCTTTAAAATATAGTTAAATTTAAAAGGGTGCTCGAAAATCACTGGTGATTCACACCACAGTGTGCAGATTTCTGCAGGCACCCGGAGAGAAGCTCGTTCAAAAGGCCCCATCCTGCTGTGATCAAAATTTCTTATAATTCTGCTGCTCGTTAATCAAATGAATGTAAGTTAGTTGACTTTCCTCATCGTGAACGTATTTACTGTAAGTACTTCCGCCTCCAGGCAGCATCAATAACTCCTAAAATCAAGCGGGAGCCGCTCTCGTCGCATTCGCTATAACGAAATATCAGACCATATGTAGGCGCAGTAACCTGAACCTTTCCCACGAACGATGCGTCTGGGACCTGCGAATGCTTACCTACGGCTAGGTTTATGTCCTTTATTACCTGCAGATCACCCCGTTATCTTACTACCTAGCTTTGTATAATCCTTTTGCGGCTGAACTTTCAAAAAATGCGTCCGATACTTGTTGAACATTTTTACTGCACTATCTAGTGTAGTGCATAGGTGTATCCTTGGAGCTGAAGCTCTACTCTACTGTCGCATTAACGACTAGCAGTCAATAATTTAGGCGTTTTACCAAAGAAGTCAAGGACAATGCAATGGCCATTTCTGAATTACACGCTGTTATCTGCCAGTAATACTGCAGACCCTAACTGAAACACCCGAGGTTTAAACGCGATGTTTTTTCTAGTCGTCATGGTTTCACTGACCTTCACAGCTCACGCTTGAAAAAAAGAATTTGAGAAATCATTGGCACTGACCTCCCACTTGGTCGTTATTCGAATCGTTTTACCTCTTCCGGCTATTTTTTCCAAATTTTTATCTACTTTTTAAAAGTCTGATTCTGTTAATCCTAACTTTCTCGTCTTTTAGTCGGCTTTTTTAATACAGGAGCATTTAGAGTAGTTTTACGTATCTGCTGAAAAATTTACCTGTCAAATCGAGTGCGGGAGGCGAGTCAGTTGTTACATATTTCGCGTTTTATATGGATATTTTGGACAAATATTCTTCGTGTTTGCGTTGTTAGTCTCTTTCTCACCGAAACTGTCCACTTTAACAAGGCTTTCTGCAGCTTTCGGTCAACCCTACCTAGTATCCCAATAGCGGACTTTCCTGTCTACTTATTAAACATCAATAGAGTTTTTTTCGGTTTATAAGTGTTAGCGCGTGCACGCGCAGGTCCACACTCAACGTACGAAAACAAGACGAAAAGCCCCTCCGGTATAACGTGTTTGTTCAAGTGTTTTAGGCTCCATGAACAGCTAAATAGTCTTTACACTTCGAAAATTGCTACTTTAGACCTGCCGTCCGCCCAGGCGTTTACTTGGGCTCATAGAAGCCCAGTTAGCCGGAAGCTTCTACCTTTGCGCGTGCTTTTCGCCTCCTGGTTGCATATTGCAAGTGGGAAGGGGGCTCTTCTTTCAAGTCTGACGTCCTAATTTTATTTGATCTATTTTGAACCTATGGCTCTATTCTCGTGTACATGGGGTTATACTACTTGCGACAGAACATGTCCCACTGCTAGGTCCCCTTAAAACTGTCTGCTTTGAGAGGCACGCGTTCAGGCTTCACTTAGTAGGAACACACGCACATTGATGGAGAGTTTTTAATGCTTTTCACGCTGTTGTTCATAAATTTGCTCAGAATCCAGCCCTGATTTTTAGCACCAATACTTCTGAAATTTTGCCTGCTCTGAAACAGGATATGTACTTAGTCGGTCGGGTCGGTTTAGAGTAGGTAATAGCAGTAATAATAGTAATAGTAGTTCTAGTAATAAAAGTATTACTAGTATAAGTAGTAGGATAAGAAGTGTTGGTAGACGTAGAAGTATTAGTAGGACCAGCAGTACTGTTAGTAGTACTCTTATTAGTAGGCATAGTAATATTATTAGTAGTATTAATTGTGATAGTATTAGTATTGTTTGCATTGGTTACGCTAAAAGGAGTAGTATTAGTAGACTTAGTAGTAGTGGTAGTATTAGTAGTAGTAATAGAAGTAGTAGTAGTAGTAGTAGTAGTAGTAGTAGTAGTAGTAGTAGTAGTAGTAGTAGTAGTAGTAGTAGTAGTAGTAGTAGTAGTAGTAGTAGTAGTATCAGTATTCAGTATTCAGTATTGTTATATTTGAGAGAGATATACGTGAGTTACCTTTGAATTCCCTATTTGAACATGCGATTTGTGGCATCAAAAAAATAGCATCTCGGAATGTTGACGAGGCCAATTTATATGAGCCAACTGGATGAAACATAGTTGAAAAAGAGCAGACAGTGAAAAAAAACTCCCGGTGATATTTAGGAGAAAAAAACTGTCGCCCTAGGGGGGGTCCAACGGGGGGCTTCGCGGAGATCACCTGTATCATCACCGAAGAGCGGAAGATGCAGCCAGACACTCCCTTGCTGGTTGCAGGGTCCGCCGAGTGATTTCAAAGGCAGAAATATCCGCCCAGATCATCATCGGACCGTTGCGGTTCAAACCAAGGGAGAACGTTCTTACACCACATGGGCTATGGCTGCCAGGTTCGGCTGATGCGAATGCTCATGGTGTTACCAAGGTGCCAATAAGTAAGCCGGGAAGACCTCGGGGACCTCCGAATGGGAATTATGGGATAGTGCGAGCCCTCGAATGAAAATAATAACACATCAAAAAATGTTACTCAATTATATATAGTAGTATTATAAATACCTTTTATTCCTGACGTCACCCTTGCAGCTTTCAGTTCATGTTGTAGCTCGCACCGTTATATCGATCTAAATTTCGCTTAACAGCCTCCAGGGATTCCGACATAACAACATCCAGAGGATGATTATTCCAAGCTTCGACTACTCTTTTGGAGAAGAAGTACTTCCAAGTGTCTAGCCTAGCTCCAGTCACACGTACTTTGAGAGGATAACCTCTCAAGTTCTTTGTTGTTGCTAACTCGAAGAAATCACCTGGGACAAGACAACAGTCCTGAACGCGTAGTATGCGGAATTTTAGTATCAGGTTTCCCCGAAGATGTCTATAGCGCAAGGGAAAGAGATTGAGATTCGACAGCCGTGTTTCATAAGTCTGTGAGTCATGTCCAAGGACTAATTTGGTTGCTCGCCTTTAGACATTTTCGAGGATTTTTATATCCTTCGCTGCCGAGGTTCTCCAGGCTTGGATAGCGGACTCCAACTGCGGCCGCATAAAGGTTCCGAAGACTTTGGTGAAGCAGTCGGTATTGAAGGCTGAAAAAGCTCGTTTGACCAGGTACAGAATCGACATCGCTGATTTCACTGCCTTTGCTCAATGTAGGGAAGGCTTAAGCGAGGGCGTGATCCAGACTCCCAGGTCCTTTTGGGCATCCACTTTTTTCAATGGAATGCCATTTAGTTGGTAAACCGTTTGATTCGAAGGATTGCTTTTCCCGACTCATATGATTTTGCACTTGCTCTCATTGAACGGCAAGAGCCAGTCATTTTACCATTTCTGGAGTCAATTTAAGTTTGCCTACAAGTTCTCTTCGTCAGCCGCAGTTTGAATGACGCGCCAAAGTTTGAGATCATCGGCAAACATGGCAATATCGCAGTCCAGTTCGTTGGCACAATCGTTGATGTAGACAATGAACAGTATAGGGCCGAGAACAGAGCCTTGGGGAACACCACTCTCGATCTCAACTTTAGTCGACTGTTTGTCGCTGATATGCACAGTTTGTGAGCGGCCAGTTAAGAAGTTTTCTATCCATGTCAGAAGTCTACCTCTTACGCCTATGCGGTTGAGTTTATAAAGAAGGCTGTGGTGCGGCACGCTATCAAAAGGCTTTTTTTGAAGTCTATATAGACTGCGTGCAGCGTATTACCACTATCGACCGCTTCAGTCCAACGTTCTAAACAGTAGAGCAAATTTGTGACGCAGGATCTACCTCTACGGAAACCGTGCTGGGCTTCGGATAGCAGATTGTTATGTTCGAAGAACTGTATTAGTTGTTGCTTAATTATTTTTTCCATGATTTTGCAGCAAACTGAAGTTAGGCTGACCGGTCGATAATTGTTAGCAGAGGCCTGGCTTCCACCATTATAAAGCGGCGTAATCCATGCAGATTTCCAGTCGGCTGGTAGACTTCCGGTCTGGAAGGATGCTTGGAAAAGCAGAGAGAGAGTGGTTTTGCCAACTCTCTCGCGAGCTCTTTCAACAGCTTGGCAGGTACTTCATCGGGACCCGGAGACTTGGATTCCTTTAACCCCAAAAGTTAATTGAGGACAGTAGTCTTGGTAAAATTAACAGTCTCGACTATTGTATCCACTTCGAAGCCATCGGTAGGGTGATCGTATCTCGTTTCCTTTGTGAAAACCGACTGGAAAAATTCCGAAAGATGATCAGCCTTCGCACCGTCTTCAGTGAGGTCTATGCCCTCGGTGGTCCCCAGCAGGGGTATCGGATCCTTGTTCCGTGTATTCTGCCTGAGGTAACCGTAAAACAGTTTCGGGTTCACGGTGGCCTGGTTCAGCAGGTCCACTTCGAAAGCCTGTCTTGTTCTAAAAATAAGGCCCTTTACCCCATTTCTCTCATTTGTACGCATTAAGAGATGCAGAAGGTCCTTCCGTAAGTTAGTATTTCCACAATCTCCGCTTTTTTTAACTTCGATTTTTAAGGCCTGCGTAAGCCATCGCGGTCTGTTGGTTAACCTTTTTCTCAAAAGTCGACCAGTGACTTTCGATGAGCCTGTGCAGTATGTCCCGGAACGTTTCCCAGTCCTAGGTTATGTTTCCAAAGTATAAAGATTCCAACTGAATGCGCGTGAGTTTGGCCCTCATTTCACCGAAATCGCCTCGCCATATATTCCTTCTGACTGTTGTTGGTCGAGACAATTGGCCTGTTGTCCTTCGCACACCCTTGTTGGAAAAGAGACATGCTGTGTTGTTAGACGTAGCTTTAGCGTTGTGCTCAGAAGTCAACCGTAAAAGGCTAGATCAGAGCTTTCTGCGCAGGTTGAGCTCCAGTCCCCATGGTCAGGATATCCAACCGTGTTGCAATCTTTTCAGGCTCCTCTAGCAGGAAAGCATCGGCTTCGTGGTCTCTTCTCGGTGGACGGTAGAGTGTCAGCACATCTATACTTGATGAACCTGGCAATTTTATGGATAGTCATGTCGCCTCAGAAGTAGACGCCAGTTTATCCGTTTTGTCTACAACTTTAAGTTCACTGTTTACATGTGTGAGTACGCCTCCTCCTTGACGCCCTTTCCTGTCTTTTCTAAACAGTTGGTAGCCAGTCATAGTTACCTCCCGGTCGTCCACGTGTTGGGACAACCAAGTTTCTGTTACGGAAATTATATCTGGAGATAGATCGTAGACATGAACCTAAGCTCGTCGAGCTTCGATGATAGACTCTGTGCATTGGTGTACATGAATGTTAGTTTTCGGTTTGCGCGGAAAGTGCTAACAGTCGGGCGCGAGCCCCTGTGTACTGGGCCAACTGCGTGGTAATCCGGAACGGGCCTTTCCAGGGGGAGAATAATGGACGATCTATCACTTGGTTTTTGTAAATAACCAAATTTTTTTCCCCTTTGCTGAGCCACTGTCTCAGTTCGATGACAAGTTGGCGTTTTTTCCGTTCGACAGGTTAGAAGTCCTGTTGAAAAAAATTCCAGGGTTTGAGTTTTTTAACTTAAAGTGCCTAGACAGAATGAGATTGGCTTCCTGGCTACTGGTCAAGATAACATTAAGAGGCCTAGGACGTGTTGATTCAGATTGGCTTTCGGGCCATTTTCCAAGGCGGAAGGCGTTTTCCAATTCACTCGACGTATTGGGTTACAGCAATTTGTTCAGATGTTCATGAAAGTGGTTCATGTCTTCGGAATATCGGTCTACGGGAGTTTTAGCTGTTGATTCAGGTAGTCCCTGTATTATTAAGTCCTTTTTTCAGGTCAGTGGCATTTTTTGTACCTACGACGCTGTCGTCCAATATCTGATGGGAAGCTTTCACACTGTGCACTGTTGATGACGGAGTGGATGCTGCTTGGCTATGTGTTGGCTTTGTTCCGTTTTTTGTGATTGCGGCGAATTCCATGGCTTCGCCGATTTTGAATCGCAAGTGGTAGTTCAGGTTGGGGAATCAACACCACTGATTCTGCTTGGTATGTGAATCGCAGTATTTCCTGTGGTGGAAGAGGCAATGGTTGAAGCCTCTTGTTCGAGTTCTTTTGAGGCATCTATCGAAGTCAGTTTTCGATTAACCTTTTCCTTCTTGATGTCAGATTTGCGTTTTTGAAGGCTTTTTTGTTTAAAGCGAACTGTTTTTGTCCTGCGCCATTGTTACTTGTCATTCGGTGGTCGTAGCAGCTGCTGAAGTTGTTGGAATGCCCTTTGATTTATTATCAATCGTTTTGCTCCTAATAAGTCGCTCAGTGGACTCCTGCGTGACATTTACTGATTAAGAGTTGCCTTTTGACGCACATTTTAGTTGTCTTATCTCATCCTCGAGCTGATTTAGCTTCATGGACAGTTTCTGACAGCCACCACGTATGGCAGTGCCGTCAACAGCGTGAATATTAATTTGAGAGAGCGGCTGTCGCCGTAAGAAGGCGGTTTAGTAATTAACGAGTGTCGCCATGGCGTTGGTGATCGCGGGCTCAATCCCGGCTCGTGGCATGAATGTTTTGAATTCTTGTGTGGTGACTTACGAACTAACGAGTGGATAGGTGTAAGTTACATTGAAAGCGGTTTTACACAAGTAGTATGTTAATGATCTACTCTTCCTTTTTTTGCAAATAAATGAAAGCCCTCGGAACGCTCTTAACTGCGTCTGCTAGTGGAAGTTGTTGAAAGTATTTGTTATAACGAGTTACTTGATATAAAGTTCACAATCAGTTAAACACAATCTGGATAATGAAAGACTCAGCCTTTTTGTAGATATGCCTCAGAAACCCTGACGAGCAGTTAGAGACTGGATTGGACTGGTAGGTTTAGGCCCAGCCAAGATTTCCGGCAGGGTGCTCGATTCGGAGAACTTTCCTTTTCAAACGACGAGGGTATCGAAGGCAACTGAACGGAGGTTCAATTAATTGATTCAATACTTTGACTCAAATAATGTCTGTGGACCGTTTGTTTCAGTGCAAAGACTCGATTGAAATCGGTCTTCTTGCTGCCCAAAATTTAAACCGCGTGGCACAGTTTAACTTAACTGTAAGTAGTATTATTATTATTTTAGTAGTAGTAGTAGTAGTAGTAGTAGTAGTAGTAGTAGTAGTAGAAGTAGTACTAGTAGTAGTAGTAGTAGTAGTAGTAGTAGTAGTAGTAGTAGTAGTAGTAGTAGTAGTAGTAGTAGTAGTAGTAGTAGTAGTAGTAGTAGTAGTAGTAGTAGTAGTAGTAGTAGTAGTAGTAGTGACAGGTGTCTTTGGGAAAAGCTCACCGATGTCACCTATTTCGTCATTCCACTTCATTACATCGGCTGTGATGCGCAAGAAAAGTGTTCATCCATGCCTTACCATTCGCACTTCATTATATCCTCCTAGACGCAACCTGGAAGTCCCGCGGAGGGGGTGCTGCACTGCGGGGACGAAATTCGTTGCATCAATGGGGAAGAAACGACTAATCTTAGTCACTCTCAGGCCTCAGACATGATTCGCTCCTCCAGCAAAGATCTCAAACTCACCATATCAAAGTTAGTTCATTGTAATTGTTTTTTTTTCCAATATACACCATCGACCTGTTCAGAGTTCTTCTCCTTACTACCATGTGAATGGTGCGCTCAAAGCCGTGGCCTGGAACGTTGTCAACTGACGAGATAACTCGAACCTCACAGTCGGCCTAGAGTTTGCTCGTGTGAACTCTTCGTGAACCTGAACCCTGGGAGTCAGGTGGCAATGGCTATTTCTTAATGTGGACTTCAAGCGGTCCCCCTTTCTTTTTGTGTGAAATCCTGATCCTTTGTCTGCAAACCAGGTGTGATAGCATTCCTAGTTACGAGTTCACGCTGCGCCAGCCACCTATACCCTCTCCCGCCTATTTTCGGCTTGACACTTGGTCACGACACCGGGTCCATGTGGGAGAGGAGAGGACAGTTCGGAAGATGATGCGCAAATCGTTTATCACTCTGAACAAATTCGTGCGCAATTCACCGTACCGGCGTCAACCGTGCTGTGGAGTATACGGTGGAAATCGTCGATATCGATGGCCAAACTGTGATTATTTTAACAAAAATCTAACTGAGTCTTTTTCAGATCCTGAACAATTTAATGCTAAGGTTGAGGTTGAGTAAGATGAGCTTTGACAAAAAAGAATTCTTAGCGTTTGTCAGTGTTGTCTGGTGGGGACGTTTCCATTTACCGTTATATCTGCACCAGCTGTCAATGCATTAAAAGTACGAATTTCGAATGACTGAATAAAGCCGCCAGGATTTGTCGCCTCACCTTTTCACCAAATACCTGTTGGTTGTATAGTCCTGTCTGACTTAGTTTCAGGTCCGCAGTCAGTCATATCCCTAGTCACAATTAGTATATTAACTCTATCCTATATTCGTTGAATCAAAAGGCCTCCAATTGCTAGGTTGCGATCGAGAAGACCGAGAGCAGTTGCAAATGGTGCCCAACGGACTTGCTGGATTTCCTGTCGGAATACGAGTACTTATTTCGTCTACCATATACACTTGCAGTCTTCTGATTTCTCATTAACATGTGACAATGGCAGATGTAATTGCCTTATGTTACATCAGTGAGGACAGGCCGTATTTTACAGAGACTTTTAAAGTAGCCAATTGCTGTGAAAGTGGTTTCAGTGGGGATACTGAATGAGCAATTTGCCTGTTACCCTTAAAATATACTGAACTATACTAAGATAAAGTACTCTGTAGTGTGTAATGACCTTAAAATTTGCCAACGGCCCACTGCAACTGGATGCGCCAACACGTAGCAACTGAAGCCGATGACGACAGAAACAGCTGTCCTTTCATTGGCTCCGTCTTTGTCGGTAAAAGCTTCCCGATCACTGTTTGCTAGAAGCCACGGCACCTACTGCGTGACCGGCTGCATAACCTCAGCTGCAAGACAAGATAGCAATGCCCAGTCCTTTCCTGCAAAGAGGACAGAGCGGTGCACGCCACTGCCGCGTGACTGAACTGTCCCGATCGCTACCTGCCAGTTTGACCGTCATTTCCAACAAGGTCCACCGTGCGGCCCAGAGCAGGGTGGGCGCCTGGACGCTGATTTGCTCGTGGCGTAGTTTATAGTGCTATGGTACTTGTGCCGCATCTGCCGCACTCTCTCCTGCTCGCTTACCTGGGTTGGGCTTCATAACCAAGACCAGAGGCTGTAGGGGGCGCAAGCAGTTGGCGTGGTTGGAACAGGCACCAAGGTGTGCCACCACACCTAAAACACTTGGGTGTGCACCTAGTGTCACACTCTGCCTCATATTATGTCTGCCTACATGTCAAGAAACCCTCTATACCATTTTTTGTCTGTTTCTTGCCAGGTCTTTTGACGCCGACTTCTCGGAGCTGCGAAGTCAGCCAACAGGGACAACCGGAGCGCCACGATGAAGTCATCATTGTTGGAGTCACACGCGAATACCAATGCGAAAATTAACCCGCTTTTTCACTGCCTTTCTCTTTTCTCCCTCCCTTACTTTTCACGAACAAACAACCAATCACATGTCTGAAGGAAGACTTCAATTTTTAAGTCAAAAATTGGAGCTTTCCTTCACTCACCATACACGTCCGATGTCAACTTACCCGTGTACTTCCAAATTTACTTTTTCCATCTCTATGTGTGTGGATTTAGACAATGAAAGTGGCTAGAGCCTGAATAGTGCACTTGCATATTATTTTGCTGGTTTTGGTAACGTCGCTGCTTCTCGAAAGGAAGGGTTCGCCAGATGGAATTTTTCGTTTTGACAAAACGTTTAACGGTAGAGCCTGAGTCGTTATCTCATTTGATCACCAATTCGACCCGGCCAGTGATTTAATAATTCTGGGATACACCATATTTCCCAGTCACGCGTGTTTCGCCGGTATGCTGCAGCTGCTTGACACAGCTGAGAAGCGTCCGGCTCTTCAATGGGTCCCCCAGCATTCCTAGTGTACTTTCCGTTAAATACTCCAGTTAACCAATTGCTGCTTTTTAATTTCCTCAAAAATTAATCGTTATCTTGGAGAATATCGGTCTATTTGAAGGTTTAAAGGCGTAGACTGTAAGTTGATATGAATGTATGGACCGACTTCCATCAGCCACAGCGGAATAATCCCGCAATATTTATTAAATTGCCGACAGGAAGCCAGGAGTATACATAGGGATTACAGACTCCACCGTACGAACTAAAAGCCCAGACACGTGGTTCGACGGTATTCCGAGGAAATTAAACAGCAGCAAAACTGCAGTATCTACAAGAAAACACACAGGGAAGGCTGGGCGGCCACTGATGATCCGGGTTCCTCGCAGCTGTTTCATGAAGCGGTAGAATACCGGCAAAACACGCATGTCTGGGCTTTTAGATCGTGCATGTGTTATCATCCCCGATGGTTGTTAGAAGTCGACCCAAATATTCGCATCGACTTTCAGTCTACATCTATAAACCTTCAATGCAATTCATTTCGGTGGAAATTGAAAAAAAGTAATGATTAACTCATTTTAAATATTCATATTAAAGTTGCATGCACAGCTTTAAGCCATATATTTTGAGGGTAAAATGGTAAATTGACTTTGGAAATTATATCAAAGTGTTTTGGAATGAAAGGTTTACACATGTCAAAAGAAGAAGAAGACGACGAAGAATAGAGGTTTATTCGATGTCTGAACTTTCGGGTAATGGTTTCGCCTACCTACCTTCAAAGAGTGGAAAAGCATGCTCAGATGCCAGACTTTTTCTGGTGTGTAGCCTGCCAATACCGACTGTGTGGCTGTATCGGATTTACGAACATCAGCTGGCTGTATGAGACTGAACCCAAAGTCGGAGATAGCAAGCCATGCCGCACATGTACATTACGGGCGCAAAGGTGAAGATCACACGTCAACGCACTCAAAAGAAGATGGCCACCGACAGCTCAGTCAACAGCCACATTCATTTGTCTGTCCCCTATTTCGTTTAACGAACCATCTTGACAGGAGACCATCACGGCGTGGAGCAGTCGGGGCCACCAATTATCGCCATGGCCACCGAAGGCGACGGCAGTAGCGACACGAGCCAGATGCAGGTCCGAAGCAGCACCACAGTCGGGATTGTCAGGTTTCGCGTCAGGCAGAGAGTGGCATATACTACGGGTTGTGTGCGTGACATTCCAGTCTCTGAAGACGGGTTGGTGAAACCACTACTTGAAACGTTAGGCATCTACTAAACCCCTCCCAGTGAACGCTCCTTCTTCCTTCGACTCCTAACTGTGTATTCGATCGCCTGAGCTTACGTCAGATCGGGACTTCAAGGCACAGAGGACTTTGCATCTTCTTACCCACAACTAGGTTGAATCTGTGGGGTGCATTGTGCCCGCGTAGGAGACCACAAGTCGACACTGCAGTCCTAAGAGCGGTCCGTGGCATTCAAAATTTGGCGCTAAATGCGCATGAGGAAGACCGGTCTTACGGTCAAGAATCTCAGAAGGAAATCAGAAAGCTCGGAAATAGGTCCTTGGTACAAACCGCTAGTCCGCCTAACATTTCCAACGGCTGGGTATCTTCAAAGACAATGACAGCAGTTGGGAATCACCATCGTGCTGGTCACCTGATTCCCTCGGTTGAGGCCTGATCTGGGTGAGCGGATCAATAAGTTTTGCGGTGGGGCACATCTCTCTGCATGGTATTGCCTTGACCACACCTTATAATAACCACTCGCCCCTGGCGCGTTATGGACGCACTTGTGCATGTGGTCTGGCTGCGTGGCAGAGCGGTAACCATTTGAGCCCAGGTTGACTAAACCTACTGTCGGTCCGCGCAGGCTGAGATTGAGCCTCGTAAAACGGGCGCATATGACAAATAGTTTCGTCACTGGTAGATCGGCGCTCACCAATCGCATTATCGGACACGCTCGTCCCATCGTGTTGCGGGGTTCACCCTTGAGCCCCACAACAACTAGTATATTACAGATCGAATACCATTAACAACGGAGACAAGAGAGACTGAAAGGCTCATTTCTGGCTTATTAGCCACAATCAGCCAATCACACCCAACCCCCGGTCTGACAAACTCAGAGACTTTAATCCGCTTCCTGTTGGTTATAAGTCAAAAATCTGTCAACCACAGTTCGACCGTCGATTTCCATGAGGTCCACCATGTGATCCAGCGTATGGTGGTGTAGGGACGGGTTAGTTTTAAGTGATAGTAGACTTGGCGTACTCTCTCCTCCCTTGCCCGCCTGTATCCGATGTCAAGGGGGAGTTAAGAAAACGGGAGGTGGGGCAGACGCAGGTGGCTGGCGCCGCCGGAGATGCCCCTGACCATGCCGCCAAGTCCGACTCAGATCCCACCGAGTGGGAGTACCATAAAGGCCACAAGTGGCTGGTATGGCATGAGCCTGCCACTACGGGAGCCACCGTGCCCGCCTCATGATTGGCATTTGTTATGGGAGCGCAACCCGAATAATGCCTGCCGCGCCCTGCTCAAGCACCTATGCTGATTTGGCGCATCTATCACGTGGTCCGTTTAGGAGACCCGTTAGGGCTGGTTGTTCTGTCGGTTCCAATCGCGTTCTCATCGATGTTGTTAGAGGACTCACTCGTCCCGTTGTCTGCCTGATAGGGGGTTACTAAACCAGAAATGGCCAATCCAGTCTCCCTGGTCTTTGTCCGTAATGCTCGTTTGCAGTAATGTCTGTTTAATGGCGTAATTAAAGACCCCTTAGGACATAGAACAGACTAGTCAATTCTTGTAAACATCATGCTCAACAGAGGACCGTCTCCAACAGCTTCAGGACTGGAAGCGTGTGCTAATTTAAAAAAGTCGATCGGTGTAACTGGAGAGTCAACCTAAACATTGCGTCCAAGATGCTGCTTTCTGGTTGTTTCAAGAGAATGCTGATTTGAGTTTTTCAAAGCAGGGCGCTAAAATACAAGTTTCTGATTCCTGTGGAAGTGGTTAGGTTTCACCTTAATGTTCTTGGTACGCCCACTGCAGAAGTTCACGCACAATACGCGATTCGAGATGAGGAAAACCAGGAATCAATTGAAGCTTATATCAACTGGACGATTATTTTAACGATGATGAGAGAAGAAAAGAGCGCATTGGAGTTGAAATCGACAAGTGCAATAGCGACCAGATCAGCGATCTAAACATGCATTGACTGTTGACACCATAATTGATGAAATCTGCAGTTACCCTGTGAAATTTATTTTCATACAAAAGTGATGGCATGAGACGGCCCGACTGATTTAGTGCAAATAAACAAGAATAAGAACGCAACTCCATTTGGAGGTGTAATTAGTCTCCACTCCGCCCGACAAGAAAGCACTAAAAGCAAAAAACGAGGTGAATGTGTAAAAAGAGAGACTCCCTTTTCATTGGTTTGCTTTGGGAAAGGACTGCGCAGTCCACATTTGAGAGTCCACCGCCAAATCATCCTGACTTCGCCTGGTAAACCTTGCGTAATCGGGCATGGCAACCTCCGCCCACGCGCGTGACTCGCGTCAGGTTTGCGATGACGTGACGTCGATCGATATTTCTCACTTCCACGGTCGGTCGCGGCTGCATGCTTGATAAAAATGTCTGAAAAGGCTGGTGGCAAGACTTGCCTGAAGCGACAGTCTGCGGCAATTGCCTGGCAGAGCCTCTCATACGCTCTATTGCTCAGTAAAACTTGTCCTTCTGATTTGGGGAACGTTCGTGTTGTCGACTATACTTCTTCGAAAGATCTACAAAACCTCTCCTGGGGTACTTTAAAATAATAATTTATTTAAGGATGCAAGCCTGATGGTCCTAAAGCACACACAAAAACTGGCAAGTAACCGGCTTGATTTCAGTGCTACTCTATGCAACACTCATCAGGCAGCACCGACAATGTGTTTGCATCTTACAGTCATTTTGAGTCCTCTTGTAGTTTAACAAAAGAAAAGTTTTGTCTTACAGTACGCTTGTGTTTTCTAGCTCAGCGTTGAACCAGCTGACTGAACAGGCCCATTGTGCCGAGTACATTCTGGTGCCTTATGGTTGCCATAGCAACGGGCAGATAGGAGTGCATAGGGTCCCTTTGGAAACATTCATGTCCACCAGTTTTGATACTCAGAGCATGCGAAAATTCGTTGCGTGTCGGGATGACCTCAACACACACACGATATAATTTCCTATGGAAAGGGAATAGGAAGTAACTTTTTTATTATCTTTTTCCGGAAAAAGGTAAAAAAAGCATAGTAGAGGATTTTTACAGATTTGAATAATTTATTTGACCCACTTGTGAAAAACTCGGCGGCCTCGGTGGGCTTTAGTACAGCCAATACTCTAACCAACTGAGCTACGAGGCCCCACCGGGAGCCACTAGTTTAATCACACTTGGGTCAAGTTACCTGCCCAGCCTTCTGCAACGTATGGAATTCACCAATTCTGATACAGTAAGCTGACTTCCCAAGCAGGATTTCCTAGGCAATCAATCTAGAATCCATTAGATGTCTACCAGGCACAATTAATTAGTAGAGGGTTTTGGCAGATTTGAATATTTCATTTGACCCACTTGTGAAAAACTTGGTGGCCGCGGTGGGATTCGAACCCACCTGCTTGGGCAGTCATCTTACTGTATCAGAATTGATGGATTCCATACGTTGCAGTAGGCAGGGCGCGTAACTTAACCCAAGTGTGATTAAACTCACGGCTCCCGATGGGGCCTCGTAGCTCAGTTGGCTAGAGCGTTGGCTGTACTAAAGCCTACTCCTTGCTAGCGTGGGTTCGAACCCCACCGAGGCCGCCGTTTTTTTCACAAGTGGGTCAAATGAATAAAAAAAACCTTCTTAGGCAATGGAAACAAGCTGAATCCTTTTATTCTGAGGATAGCGAAAGTTTCGTGTGGGCGATCGAATCAACCGGATTTTAATATTACAAATAGCGACCCAGTACATTTCATCAACTCACGTAAGCCTATTTAGGCGCCGGTCCTCTCAATGGAAAACGTGCCTTAAGAGCACCTAGGACAGCGTAGTTATCGAGCCTGGCAAACATAATTTACGAGTGAATGCAAAGGTTCGAGACCCAGGAGCTTGCATGAGCAGCGGCGAGGTCTGTTCGAGTACCAAAACAATTTGTTTATTATTGTGAGCTCTCCAATTCCTGCCGGAGTCCACAACCTATGAGACGAGCCATGAGTTCTACTTCGCAGCCGTCAAAATATTTGCCCACGCCGGAAGCAAGACGAGCTGAGAATTGATTGAAGCCTGTTCCACGGATGGAAAGTCAATCTATCGATGTATGGATTTGGCGCCGGCGTAGAGAACCCTTCGTTGTCACCTCCAGACTCGTGTCAGTGATCATAGATTGGTTTTTACCCCCTTACAAGTTCCGCCTTTTTGTTGACGATGGACTCCCGCGGGAGTTTGAAAGCTCAGAATAATAAAAACTTTTCCGGTGCTCCAATAGACTTCGTCCTTTGCTCCGATATAAATTATATTGCTGAATTCGTCAAGGGAAAAACAATTGGACTGCGGATGCCCCACGCACGAGTATTCTGTGCACTTCTAGCGTTGCCATGACCTCGAGACGCTACCAAATTTACCACGTCTCCATCCTTATTTTTGGCGACGGGGTCTATCAAATTGTGGAAATTCGCTCCCTCACGCCATCGTATTGATCTCGCATACAGTGTGTGACCGATCTCAGCGAACATGATGATGGAAATTAAAATGAGCAATGCAGGGCATCTTAAATGTTGTTTATTTTATTTATTCGCCGACCGGAAAATTTCCATTTTTGCGTGCATAATATATTCCTAAGTGATTTTTTTAGTCAAAGTTCTTATAAATTACAACGGAACTCTATGCTACATCGTATTCCGATGCTTTCATAGGCCGAGAGCGATTCGCGCGTGTGAGAAGAGAGCAACCTAAACTCGTGCGTTTTACCAAACGGAAGTTGCCGCACTAGAAAATTGATTCGTTTCTGCACGCAAATCGGATGGCGTAAAGTGCATACAAACAGACGATTTTTAGAAAATAAAAAGTTTTAGAGATTTTACCAATGCAGATTTTGATAGCCGTGTAATCGAATACCATAAATGTGATATCAACCTCTACTAAAAGTCCTTTGTTTTAACGCTCCAAATCTATTCTGCGCTCTGTGAATACTCAATATCGTACCGCAAGTCCCCCTCCCCACAAAAAATATGCTAAATATATAAAATGTGTGGTAAAGTACTTATTGTATGATCCCGCTTTCCCTAATTCTTAAATTAGAAACAGCATGGGTGGAATATTAACATTTTCTAAATATTTTAGTATTTATATAACCACTCTATCGGTGCTCCTATAAACTTAGAACGGAGCATATAAGCAAATAAATACAGCCAAAAGCCCCCACTATAAAGAGAAAAGTGATCTATTTAAATTGCTGCAGAAACCTTATCATTAGTTTTCAGGAAAGTGAAAAATCCACTCAAACTTCTCAAACCTTTAGTCAGATAGGACGCTTTTTGACGTATTCAGAATTTTCCTCTTTTCTAAAAAACTGGTATTTCTAAACAGAGTAATATTACCTTAAGCAATCCTTTTATGCTTTCAATTCGTTGGTTAGTATTTCAGCGCTTTTATCCATTAGTATTTGCCAGTTTGCTCATAATTAGCAATCTTTCGTAAATTTCTGCACCTTTCATGAGATAGGTCACCTAAGTAGCATGTAAACGCTTTACATCTTTTTATGGGCATAGCATGCCCTCTCATCAGGGACATACTGGCATGCGCAGTAACATTTAATGAGCACCAAATTTAATAAATTGTCTCACATTCCATAATCTGCTGCCAAATTTCGGCACTGTTAGTCCGAAAGTAAATATTTCCGGCAGCATGGGCCACTGTGCGTTGTAGTTGACCGAACGTTATCTGGACGACCGCAGTTTAAACAACCTGCCATGTGTGAGGTGTAGCTCTCACGATCATCAGTGTTGCCGCTGACTCATCTCGTCTTCGTCTGACAAGCTCTGCGCACGCGCGTGAAACCCCCTCCGTCAACGCTGTGACGCCAGTCGATATTTTGCCCTTCGCCGATTGGCCGCAGCTGGATGAAACTCAAGTGGATGCACTTCGACTGACATTTGCAGCAATGGCTTGCGAAGATTCCTGTAATCTCTCTCTCTCTCGCTCTCTCTAGCCTCAGTAAAAGCTTGTCCATCCTGGTTCGTCTTCTCATACTTGTGATTTCGGAAGAATTATTTTGCCGAATCATCACACCTTTCGACAGATATCTTGCGCGCATCCTCATTCCGGGGACACAGAAAGGTTTACGGTGAGCAGATCCAGGTAGAGCAGAATGTCTGCATCCGTAATGTGTCCGAGAATGTCTTAAATGGCATTCATTTCCCCGCTAAGCACGGTCTCCGGAAGAGGACGAACGTCATTGGCCAAGTGATAGATAGCCGCAGGCTGGAGTATACTCCCTAAACGGTATACATCGACTACAGGTCCTAGTTGAGACAAAGAGCGATGCAAAGGAACTTTTCTCCCTCAATGAAAAGAAGCGAACCATAAAACTTACGCACATGAAATGCTGTGCTTGGCCATCGGACCTGTGTCAAAGAATTAGAAAAAAAACATATTTCTTTCCGTATACTTACATTACGTACTATGTCAAATTTTATACATTAGAGCGATAGAGCCTCTGCTGTCGTTTCTGGTCACATGGAAGGCGGGAATTAATTTTCCCGTGGTCTGATGTTAAGCAACGAGAACACTTACACTCCGATGGCCTGAGTGAATTGTTGCTCAATTTCCAGTAGTGGAAAGCTCCGCGAACATGCTGTTATGGCTTCCAAAACGCATATCCTTTACTACGCAAAACCACATGCAAAACACTGGACTATCTTTGAAAAAGAAGTCGCACGGGTTTCCAAATATTTTTTCTTATTTTTATCCCTTCGATCGCAGTCCGGTCAGGTAAGGGTTGGTATACCATTCTGACCATAACTGTCATTCAGTAGCAACAATCGTGTCGACTGGCGTAGACGAGGGTTTTAAGCCAGTCAGCACCCATGTCAAACTGTGGTTATCCCGTCTTACCACCTAATCGTGAGGAAAGTGAATACATATGTAAGTAAATAAAATATCACCTTGCTTCAAATCACCTGTAAGTCCTAGGATTTGATTGAACGGACTTCAGAAATGACTGAGATTATTCCTTCGAGAAGCCAGGTTCCACCGTGCGCTCACATATGACTACAGTAGATTGCCTAACTCATTAAATGACATGCTCGAAATTTAAGTTGGTAGTGTGGTACACATTTGAGGTTGTTGATTTTTTGTTGTTGTGCTAATGTGAGGTGCCAAAAGCTGTTAACGAAAGAAGAGTTCATTTTAGATCTGTTTATTGAAGGCTTCTTGATTTCTAGGTGTTTTCCCTTGCTATTACACCTTCCGGACCAAACCTGCCTATATGTGCGTTGTGCTATATCCGACTATGAATATAGGCTAGAAAATTTTCAAAATATGTCCTTTCAGAGAACGGAAAATTTGATCTTGGGTTAAAGAAAATCCTATCCAAAAGAATAAGAGAACACCTCCCAGCATGGCTGAACAAATGGGAAGTCAAGAGCGTAAAAAGCGCCATCCTTGCACATCTTGTTGACACCGGACATGGTGTGGACCCCAGTGAAGCTTTCCGTGTAATTTATAAGGTCCCACCAAACTACCCCAAGCCACTGGGTCAACGTCTACTAGCAGCAGCAGAAGCGATTGCCATTAGGTTGAAGAAGCCGGTCTTGTGCGCACAAGCTCCGCGCTTAGCTTGGTCAATGGCCGCTTAGCCGCACGCATTCTCCCGCACCATCTCTGTCCTTCCCCTTCCCCTGGAACGGCTCTACCAAACACTCACTGCCGCTTATCATACTTTTTCTTATCACACTGTTTCTTATTATCCTCCCCCTATGCACACTTCTCAGACAACCCACACAAACGGACGAATATTATAGATTTCATGTTTTTAATTCCTACGACGTTCCAACGTTTCCCTATAACTGTACTGGCCTGAAGAGAAGTTATCGAAAGCAATGCGTATGCTCGCAATGTCGTCTTTTGAATCTTGCAATGGGAATTTTCGCAACTTCAAGAAAGTCAGGTAAACGCAGGTATGAGAAATTGCATTGTTTTCGGTAAAAACATGGGCCGATTTAGTTTTAAAAATTTAGTTTTGCAAATTTGTGACGTCATGTCCCAAAAAAACTCCGTAATAAACTTGTGTGGGTATACTTTGTTTTACTACACCCATTTTTGGAACTGTAAACAGGCATGTATACGAAAAGCCGCTACATGCCGTCATTTTAATCCGTCAGGCCGTACGAAAAAGATTTCCAGACAATATCTCCCGAGGGCACCGTGGAGCGATAATTGTCTGATTAGCCAGGTGTTGCAGTATGCAGTTGCTATGCGAGCTAATAAAGCTCTTATTCAAACGATTGGGCCTCTGTCTGTGGTACTACTTGTTGGACCTTGCCTTTACGATTCTATTGGCAGAAACATTTAACAAGGGAAATATGATGAAATATGCAGAAATTACTGACCCAAGAGTTTAAATCACGAAGCACCTGGTGGTCACTGGTCATACGATGAACCCGATGACTGCCTTTAAGGTCCTACATCAGGCGACGCCTGCGCGTTTCCTGCGCTTTGCAGAGGCCGCTGTAAAAAGCTGGATCGCGTGATAAACCTCACACCGCCCGGATCGATAATGGGCGTAACTCCCAAGGTCGACATTAAATTGCCTAATTAATAGGCAATGGCCGTACGTAGTTCAACTGCGAAATCATATGCAGTCATTAAATTCTGTGTATTTCGTCATTTTTGCCTTGTTTACATTTTTTTCAGAAAAACAGTGCTTCAATTATCAGAAAAGATTGAGTTTAAAGCGCTTAAGAATTTGGTTCAGTCGATACCTGCCTCCCATCTGGAAAACAGAGTTTTCAACACCAGCAAAAACCTGAGATTTTTTCTTCTTCACAAAAGAACTCAACCGTATCATAAAAGCGGCGTCTGTTGAAACCCTGTAAATGAGCGATCATTTATCGAGCTCCACTCCTAAAAAAACACGGCGAATTATACACGCACTTCCATAGACCATGAATCGAAAAAACGGTGAATTCAAGGATCCTGCGGTTGCCACAGCAGGGGATTTGGTTAAACAAAGAAGCAAACTGATACAAACCTAAACGCACTTCTTCATAATCTTCTTGTATTTAGCGCATAAAACTGAATCATTTTTAGGTGTGTGTCAAGGAAACTGTCATCGCATGCAAATAAAAATTTAAAATGAGACCATCAAAAGGAAAGTTTTCGTCGAGCGCCCGCGCGCCCACGAAATTCCCACCGCAAGCCTGAGTAAGAGCGTAAAATGATTAAAACCTTCTCGAGCGGTTTCCTTCCTCCACCCAGAGCATCAACAGTTGGTGTGAGGTAAGGGGGAGAGGCGGGGGTCGGAGAACTAACTGCCATCAAGGGAGTTAATGCGCAGCTTCCAGTGGTTCAGTTTAAGCCCGAAACGCACTAGGTGAGTCAATTTCTCCGCCGAGGTAACCTGGGAGACCACATCCTCGTAGCCGAGACTGATAGTTGAGGTGAAGGCGGCCCGAATGAGCGCAGCGAAGCGCCTTCTCGGGGTGGCGTAGAAGGTGAAGGTGAGGCAGAGTTGACCCTGTTGAAAGTCCACGCTGGTACTGCGCCGGCCACGAGTCGGTTTTGCATCACGTTGTCTCAGGAGAAACTGCAAGTAACAAAGAAAACACGGGTGACCGTAGCACCTCAGTAAGAACCAAAACAACAGTTTATGCAGGGGGCAGGGCGGATGTGTATCCATAAAGACCAAGGAAACTGCAATGGCCGTTTCTAGCTTATCAGCCATCGTCAGTCTGCCTTATCCAACCACCGGTTTGAGGGCAAGAAATGTCCAGTCCAGTCTTGTCTTTGTCGGTAATCGCCCTCTCTGTATATACAGTTTATGAGCTATCTCGTGCAAAGTGCCCGAATTTTCGAATGCTTGATACTCAGTTGCAAACCGGCACCCATGCATGCACTACAGTTTTAAAATAATAATAAAAAACCCTATGCTCATTTAAAACTTAAAAGAGATATTAAGTGGTTTTACTCCGTAAAGAAAAAGCAACTTTTTAAAAGGCTGCAGATTGCGAAAACGGGCTAAGTCTCTGTAACTTTTAATGCTAAATTTAAATAGAATTTTCAGTTAGAGTCGTAAACATACCATTTTGTGAATATTAAGAGAACTTTCATCTCATCTATTTTTTTATTATATCTTGTGTTATCGGATCAAAATTAATGTCAACCCATCCCTAAAATACCGGTGATAAATTTACGGTTTCCAGTGTTTTCAAGCAATTGGCCATAAATTTAGCGTCCGTTCTATATGTTTATCAAAACGTTCAAAATAAGATACTTTTGAAAAATATTTACCGAAGCCATAGGCTTTTAGACATGCTTTCTGATATAGATGGTCGTTTGCGTCATATTTATAGATTCAGCCAAGCATGAAAACACATTTTTAAGAATAATGGATATCCAAAACCAACGCTGGCAATTAATAAGCCTGAGATCAATTAAAAATAATTTCGATATTAAGGTACCTCATTAAAAAGCGCTTTTATTGGATATTAACCTTATGAATATATGCGCACTTTACCATTTTTTTAAGGTAAATTCAAGGTTTAAAATGTGAAGTTTGACCGTTTTTTGAATTCCAAAAAAAATAAATTAAACGTTTTTCTGCCTGAGATTTTGCAGAATAAATGTCAATCTTCTGCCCATTTAGTTCCTAAATCCCTGATAAGCGGAAACTTTGTTATCCAAGCAAGCATCTTAGCACATGCTTCCAATTCAGCATAGGCTGTTCTAGGCGTCCATTTCTATAGTACATTGTACGTATGTAGTATACAATCTCGATTTCAAAATAATAAAACAAAATACTGGTTACCAATTGTTTTGTGGCAAAAAAATTTAAAACTTTGCAAAGCAATTTTTAAAGCTGAATTAATTTTTTCTGGAAAACACTGTGATTTTTTACACTTGCCTTCAACAGATTTTAATTGAATCAAGATTTTATTTTCCAGCTACAGACTGGATTTATTGGAAACTTTTCCTACTTATATTAATGTTCATGTATAGCACAACGCACAAAAAGAACCGCTTTTGTCCTGTGCTATTAACTAGCATAGACTTTTATTTGGATATCCGGCCGCAACTTCCAATTTCACCTGAATCCCACCTGTTTCTCTTCAATATATAAAATATATCATGCAGTGTTCCATAGTAAAAGGCTTTCTGAGCCTCAAACTTACTCAATAAACCAGAAACAGGACCAAATGTAGGCTAAATTACTCAATCAAATTTCGATCACGACATTGCATGAGTTGTGTCACCTACTCTATAATCTGTCACTGTGTGACGGTCGCCATGGCTGTAGAACGATCTGCAAAGCTGAACCGAACGAGCAGGTCCTGTGACCCGATTGGCAAACGCCCTTTCAACATGTGCATAAAGTGAGGTGCTGGATCATGCAATGTTAATTTAAATCCTGAAATGTGTTTTCCATTCGAGAGGAGTACTTAAGAAGGCTTAAAATATTAATTACCACGCAGGGGGAGCGCAAGATCTCGTAGTCACTTCAGAGCGCCAGCCGTCGAACGAGCTTCGGTTCGGCCACCTACAACAACTAGGGTAGTGTTAATTTTTTCCATTGATTTTCGCTACCCTTATCGATTCTGGTTTATTTTATAGAAAACTTCATTAAAATATTCTGCCTTGTTAGTAAAAAAAATTGCGCCTTCTTTAAACTTTATGCTTTAAGCAAAGCGCAGCTTTCGGCTTAAAAAATTCCTGCTCTTAGGGTTTCAAAACTACATGCTACTCTATTTAAGGAAAATTGCACATTTATTTACGATTTTAGGAAGATTTCATATAGTGCGCATACAATTTTGCAACGGATGTAAACCAGGCTGTTTAGTTCATAGATATGATGCTTTATGGATGAATGTTTTACGGTATTGCAGAAGCTCATCATTGGAAACCTTTTTAAAGCCAATGGATACACTTTTAAAGTATAAAATGTAAAGCAGACGTGAATTCCTACCCTCCAGTCAACTTACCGTCCTCTTGTCTGCATTTTATCGTCTTGACTGACTGATTATCAACTGGCAAGTAAGTTGACCGCCGGAACTTCAGCATCTAGACCGGACGCTATAACTGCGTATACCGACTTCCTCCTTCCAACCAACAGAGAGATCACTCCCAATTACCTATGGTGTCCTCAGCGGGAAACATGATGCAAACATGATACTAAAAGTTTGGAAGATGCAAGACTAGCCCAGCTGACTATAAAAACCAAAAACAGGAAATTCACACAGCCAGAATTTTTTAATTTTCCCATCTATAATAGTCGGTAGTCAGTTTAACGGCACCGAATTTGAGCAGAACAGCCCGTTAAATAGAGTCTGGTTAAATATCTTTTCAAGCGAGGCATGTCTAGCAGTTTTTCAGTAGATTGTAAAAAGAGCACATGGTGCCCCCAGGCCATCATGCCACATGTCTCTGGAGCAATCCTGACAGCTGGCTGGAAATGTTCAAAAAACAGTAGGCACTTGACACTGCATAAAACATTTCAGACTTTTCTGTTAGACAGCTGACAACTCACCTCAATGTTGCGTACTTCCCTTCCATTGCAGCACACTGTGAAGTCGCTTGTATCTGCAAGTGAGAATGGCCGTCATGAAAGGTAAGGTACCATGATAGTGAGGATTCACTCATCTGAGTGCAAGAAAAAACACGCCTATTCTGTCGCACCGTCAGAATAGGCAAGGACAGTTGGCAAAACAGGGGTGGAGGCAGAAGTGGAATGGTTGCTTCCGGCCTATCAACGATCATCAGTTGGCCAGAACTCGAACAACCTGGGATTTGAACCCGAGTCACTTGGTCCCTGGGCTGGCTGATGCTGACAGGTAAGTTACCAAGGACCATTCCAGTCTTCCTGGCAGCCTTTGTGGATAATTCATCTACGTCAAAGATAGAAGACTGTGTATGGTAACAGGTACTAATTACCATCAACTACGTTCGTGCTCAAAGTCCTAGCTGGTGCGGCTCAAACGGCGCAGCACACCAGATGACAGGTTGAATCCGTATTCCTTACGGGAAGGCCGCTAAGACTCTGCGTGCAAATTCCTCTCCCAGTGGGTTTCTCAGTTGCAATGCCTCCAACTGCTGTGTACTTTGATGCTGAAAAGCCCAATGTCTGTGTTTCGGAGTACAGCGGTATCAGTCAACTAGAAGTCAACACGAAGAAGATGACACGATCACTGGAAAAAGAGCTTCATTTTTCTGATGTTTCGGATTCACTAGTCAAGTGATCGTGTCTCCTTATTCGCTACTACGTCCTGGAACTCGTCTCTTCGCTTCTATTAGTGGCTTCTATGTACTGGCCCGATGAAAATTTACCTAAAGCGCGCGTATGCTCGCCAACTGGTTTTCTGCTTCTATTCGTAGTCAACACCTCGAGAAAAAAAAAAAGATTTTAACATACCGAGTACCAGTTCGATGGGAATGTTGTCCCGAGTTAAGTGCCAGGTCACATTCAGAGGTTGCTGTCCCATATATGGGTATCCAGATGATTCAGAAAGCGTTCTAAAACGGCAAAAATACTGCTTAGCCACAGAGTTTGATTTATTGCCTTGATATGCAAGAAAAGAGCGGGAATTTACGGCCAAATATACGCGTAAATGGAGCTTGTAATTTTATGTGCGCTTCACCGACTATTTCGAGTATAACGGGTCACGTTTTAAGTCGCAAGGAGCCAGAGCATTGGGCGTACCTTAACCACAACAACCGACAGACCAAGTTCTGGTCAGCAGGGGGGAGATAGGAGACACCAAAATGAGAATTTATTTTATGCGGGACCCTGAGTTTCTTCCGAGGCCAGGGCGTGTGTGTCCAAGTGGCCTGTTGCATTACTTGAGGCAAGAACGGTTTGGGTAGTCTGGACGCGCATGTCCGCGCACGCTGCATTCTGTCAAGCTGTAAGGCCCTTGCGCGCGTGCAAGTTCTCAGGGAAGGTGAATAACTTTGAAATAGGGTGCTAAGCAAAGAAGGTTGGCAGAGCAAGCGTGACGAAGTTCGGCTGCAGCTCCCCGGCAGATGCGAAGCAAAGTAAATGCGTCCATCTTGAAACGAAGGATGAAGAGGTTGAATTGGGTCAGTGCTCACGAGGGTTTGATGACCTGCAGTAGAGCCTGTCGCAACGCGGAGTCACCCCCGCGAGTACGTGCATGCTCGTACCAACAGCCGTCTGGCTCTCGGCTACTCACGACTATCCAAAGCGGCCAATCAAGTTCAAGGCCAAATCAGACATGCTCTCGCTCAAGGTGCTGTTGAAACGGACAGGACGGGCGGAAACCGGCGGGGTTTTTAAAACACTTTCACTTTCCCTTTCCTTTCCCTTTCCGACTCCAGCAACCGTGACGGTAGTCGAAGCCCCGCGGATCCCAACCTTCAAGGGATCTACCGTCTGACAACATTCCCTTCGCTCTGTAAACACTTCTGATACGGTGAAGTCGAGTCTATTTATTATCTATCCTTATTACACTCTTTCCCAGATAATATCTCTCGCTACTATTTTTCTACGCTAATCGACTTTAAATAACCGTGGATAAATCTCCATCTAATCTCTACGTTGTCTACTTTTATGAGCCTTAATATGAATGAGTCACAGCAACAAGACACGTCTGGACTGTGAAGAATCTTGCCCTGGATCTGCGTCTAATACAGAAGCCGAGAGTCGACACCATAGCGATGGACACAAAAGGACACTATACTTTGACGGTCGGGATGCCATTCCCGCGGCACCGGGTGTACGCCCTCGACCGGCTTTCACCTTGTTGCAACCTGTTTTTCAACCGTTCTGCATAGAATGCAATAACCTCTCTGCTGGCGTCAAAGTACTTCTTGTTTTTTTTCGGGACCGGATCTGACGATCGTAGTGGCTAGGGTCCCCTATGCCTTAAGCTGTCGCCTCAGACCTGTGATCGAACTGGTGATTCAGTCTGAGGTCGCGGCCTGCGTGAACGGGCAGATGAGGCAGCAAATGAACGGGGAACTTAACTTAAAAACCGGGTTTAACGTTACGCGCGAGAGCATTATGCGGAGTTTGGATTAATAAATCAACCCATGCGCTGACGCGTGCCTCGCTCAATTTAGCCCGTTGAGGCCACACCCTGGCTGGTCCAACCCCCATTGCAAAACAGCATATGCTCGTCCTTGGCGTCGACGTTCCCCCCAAAGCTGACTTCCAGCCCTTGTGGTCAGTTAATTCGGTTATAGCAGGTTTCTATCGGTTACCCTCGCTCGGAACGTGAAACCTCCACGCTTGGCATGACCTGGACACACTAGGTCCTTTGAATTGTAGTTCTGATTAAACACTAATATGGTAATTTGGAAATTGAATAGCTCACTGGGCTTTGAAACCGCCCGTGGAAATTGTGCTTTCCACAGGAGTAATACGTTGATTGTGTAAGTGGGAACACGACGACGCTATTCAGAATTAACCGGTCGAACGGATGAGGAAATAGTGTTAAAAAGAGCGGTACGCGACCGAAGGCCAGGCTTTCGGGCTAGTTCCCTCAACAGGCTACCCTTCAGATGCGCTGAGCCAAAATGGGGGTAAGATGGGCTCACAGCACGTCTCAGTAAGGTATAGTCTTGTACACGCGAACCCGTAGGTACTGTCGTACATTGGAGGGGTGTGATGACATGCCGGGGTGGGGGTCTTCACCCCGCGTCAGTGACTGCGTCCGATCCTATGCTCAGGTCGTTCACAGGTTTGGACGGTCAACTGGTGTGTTGGGAGGAAAGGGAGAGTGAGTAGGATACTTAGGAGGACTCCACGCCTAAGAGACACCTACAGCACGCCTGACGCGCTTGAACCTATCACGACGCACGGTTGGTGCTGAGGGTTAGACTGCAGTGTCCCCACCCCTCATGGCAGTCTCATCCCTATGGTGAGATCCGGCACCCTTCTGCCCCAAGTCTCGAACACGTGATGTTTCGGGCAGGTCTTGTGTTTAGCATGCGTTAACGGGTTTCTTAGCTTTGTTCGACTCTTCGTCCTGACTCTTTGGTTCTTGAATGCTAACCGATCGGTTACGGGAGTCACTCACTCATTATCGAGCCTTTGTCTTTGTCGGCAAGGTTCGTCCTCCTGAATCCGTCTTGCAATCAGATAAAAGTGGGTGGTGGGAGAGGAGAGAGAGTGCGGTAGATGCCGCACGAGTGCACCATACGGCAACTGCCGCCGGCTCTACTCCGTGGGGCACACACTCGACGTCGTCACGAGCCGTTCCATTTCGTTGCTGTCTGCTCGACAGTATACGGATCTTAACTGATGCCGTCCTGCTTAAATGAAAAGGATCTGTTTGCATCGACCTTAAGTGCCTCTGAACTTCGTCGATTAATTTTTATTCACTTGTATAAGACACTGGGACAAGTCCAGTGACTGAAAAGTTGGAAAATTTAACGCATTTCTTGTTGGAAAAATATTTACGTAAATAAGAATATCTTCGACATGTTCGGTGGCGAATAAATAAGTCAGCCTCGGCTTACACATCCAATGAATTTTTTGATCCTATGATTCAGCATTACTGTTTACTTACAAAGCGTTGAACTTAATGCTCAATGCCCGAAGAATTTGTGTTCGAGTCGAGGTCTCCCTTGTCTTGCTAGGGCTGGAGCTTGGGATCCAAGAACTGTGAACGCCCTTCCAACAACAGTTTTTAAAGGCAGGTCATGTTTTTACTAAGTTTAATAATTTGATGGGTGCTAAGCAGTACTGCAAGTCCGTGTGAGTCCTCTTGCCCGTTTGAGCTATAGCGCATTATGCGATCCTGTAATTTTCTAAAAGACCTTCGACTAGCCTCTAAAGTTTGTTTACTTCAGATAGGTTTTTGAGGGTGACCACTACGCTTTTACAACAGTTCGACCGTCGGTTTCAACGAGGTTTCCCGTGTAGCGCATTTTAACCCCACCCCTTCAAAGCCACAGCTTTTAGCGAACCATGATGGCTTCAAGCGCGTCAGGTTGCTTGTAGTGAGGACAATGCGCTGAGCCGCGGACCTCGCGCGCGGTTTCCATTCCCAGGCTGCAGCCATTGTCCGAACCGGGCAGTTGTCTGGTGCGGGGAATGGGCACAGTGGTTGACATCCCTAATGGTCTCGTCGGTGCATGCCACATATATGCCCGGTCCGCACAAACAAAATCAGCTGGATTTCAAGTTCAACTCTCTATGTGCGGGTCTCCTGGGGCTGACTGGCAAAACTATGGTGACAAAAACGGAAGCACCAAGTCAAGAAATTGCGTACCTATGTCGCCGCGAAATCGCTTGGCCTTCGGGGGCCTCGCGATTGGCCGCCAGTGCGCTGCAGCGGCAACTCGAGTTCTCATTGGCTGAGGACGAGGACTCGTGCACTGGCGGCCGCGGCCATGACGATGACGGTGTGTGAAGTTCGGCGCTGAGCGGCCGATGGCCCAGCGTCCCGTGAAGTTTCCACTGTCGATCGGCCTCTACTTCGATTGCGTCTTTTAGTTTTCCAGATTTGCCTCTGAGCAGGAGAATATTTGACATGCGATTCAGGCGGGTTCTGAAAAAAAGATAAAGAAGTAAGTTAGACAGAGGGAGTTCACTGCAGACAAAGATCTGCTCTCCTAACGACAGATGTTCAGTGTTCCTCGCGTTATCTACGGTCCATCATCAGCTGATCTCGTGTGCTGGTGCACAGGAGAGAGAGAGAGAGAGAGAGAGAGAGAGAGAGAGAGAGAGAGAGAGAGAGAGACTAAGGCTTTCCATCCACACGATAAATCAGCGCGTTATGTACTATAAAAATTCTGATGCACTTGAAGTCATGTAATTATCCAGGTAACGCCCTCCTCATGGGGGTATCAGTATCAGTATATTTGAGGGAGATATAGGTGAGTTACCTTTGAATTCCCTTTTTGTTGTGGTATCAAAAAATATTATCTCGGGATGTTGACGAGGCCAATTAATATGAGCCAACTAGGTGGAACATAGTTGGAAAAGAGCAGACAGTGAAAAAAAACTCCCAGTGATATTTAGGAGAAAAAAACTGTCGCCCTTGGGGGATCCTACAAAAGCTCTTTCTTAATGTGACCTTTATGGTTCCTTAAGCACGTGAGATCCGAACCGCCTTTACAGAAGCCTAGTGAATGTTATGGGGACCAGGTCGTGTGTGGTACGCGTAGACGAGTTATTTTTCTTTGCCAGCCATTTGGTCTAGGCCTTCCTCCAGTCGCCATCGAAGACAGGTGAAGAAAAATGGCGAGAACGCAAAAGAGGCTGCTCAAGTCTGTCCCATCAGAAACCTATCCACGCGAAAGTAACTGTTGCTGTCTCCACTCCCCTCCACGTGGAACCTGCAGTGAACGTAATCGTTAACGGCGATTGAACTGTCACTGGGGAAAATGACAGCCATTCGTCGATTTGAGCAACTGTGAGCTTCGATGGCAAAACACTGTCAAGCCGACCGGATAGGAGCACGGAGCAATGGCGTACAAAGCATTGCAGTCGCGAAGAAGGACGCATGATCGTTGGGAAAAAAATGTTATTAGCCAGACGTTTTGGATTCTAACTCGAATCCATCATCAGAGGCAGAGTCAGATAAGGGTATCGGATTGCCTAGGCACGCATGGCCATAGCAACGGCATGACAACCGCCAAATCCAACATCTAGCCGGTCAGATAATTATCGCACAACGTGCAACCATCCGTGGTTGATTCGGGAGCTGCCACTTGTTATAGGCATGCAGTGGCCTAGCAACTACATCCTATAAACACTGCAATTCTTAGACCATCCACTACCCTTATCCAACTTTGTCTCTGATGTTGGATTCAAGTGAGGATCCGAAACTTCAAGCTAAGAAAGCTCTTGCTCCAGCCATCGTGTCTCCTTCTTCGAGACTACTTCCTGGAACTGGCCTCTTCGCTTCTGTTAGTGAAGCATATATTCTGCGCGTACCACACGCGATCTGGTCGACACAAAATGTAACCACGTCACGTGTGAGAGTACCATGGAGACCGGATTGAGACAGGGAGCCAGTGCGACCGGACTCCTGGTCCTCTTTGTACTCCCCATGAGTTAGTTAGCAACCGTCGGCGCCACAACTTTTAGTGCGCCACAAACCGACTGCCCGATCTTGGCAACGAGCTAGTAATGACACCATGAAGATTTGCGTCTAGGGCCTTCCAAAAGACTCTCCCGATGGCGGACTCTGTGCAGCCGGGTAAACGCGTGACGTGAGCCAGTCTGACCTCGTTCTGTTCCAGTGGATCTGTAGTGCAGGGGGCCAACGACAGCACGCATCGGCCATAAGAATGGAGGGCGAAATGCAATGAGTTATGTGCCAGGGGCCACACAATAAACGAAGAGCCTATTTGTCTCCCGACGTAGCATTGTAAAGGAAAGGGTAAAAGGCGATCAGGAACACAATCAGCATATCGGTGAGAGACTCTTGGGACAAACTCGTAGGCGAACGCTAGGACCCCAAGGGATTGTTTACCGCCTGTGTTAATCCTAAGGATATCACATGTAAAGAATGCGCACATAATACTTTAGCATACTCGTTTTGAAGGAAATTATGCCTTCAGTATATCAATGAAGAGAATGCAGCTGAAGGACGTTGTGGGGCGCTCCCAGGTGTCTGATATCTTCAAGTTTTCTTAATATTGATTGCCAAATGTACAAACTGAGATAGCATTATAAGTATGAAGTGGAAAAATTACAGTCAGTTAAAATTTTTTAAAGACGGAGATGCTCAATTGAAAGTAGACCTACGGCCACTTACGAGTAAATGTGTAATTTGTGTTCATAGTAATCGGTGTTGAAACAAGACTCAAAGCAGCCTGTTCTAGCACCGTACCAAGTTGGGTTCGGGTTTTATGACATTCGAAGTATATCACATCCAGCAAGAAAGATGTAAAATAACCGCATCGCGAAGACCGTTTGCCAAAGTCTGTAATATTAGATAATATGGCCTGTAGGGGACGGATCAGTCCTGACTTCTAGTGTGGTGCACAAAATTCTTCTGATAGAGACCCATTAGCCGATGCAGCCATGATAAATTCGATATATATAAGTCTTCTTCTACATTGAAAGGACAGGAGAATTCGCTTTTAATTAAGTATAATGGTGATAAGGAGGTTGAATTTTCGCGATTTAATGAGGAAAACAATAAAAGTTAAGCATGGGGTTTTCTTTAAAAGAGGTACGCACCTCCCTGAAGAAACGGCGAAATGCAATACAAAAGTCGTGTCAATTACACGTCGTTAAGTGACTATGCACACACGCTATGACTCAGCGGCTCAGATGGGTACAAACACGTGGATAAGAATTAGTCAGTTGATGCAACCGCCGCTGGTACTTGTTTGCAAGCACTAAAAAAACCAACGTGGTATTGGTCTACGGGGGCTGAGTTTGAATGAATTCTTGGTCAAGAGGAGATAATTTGAATGCATTATTTCTGTATCCGAAACGTTTCAGTAATGACCATCAATCAGCCCGTCAATTAAAAGCCCATGTGGCCTACTCCTCCTTTGGCAGAACTTTGACGCGACGCTTTAAGGCCATGGGGGGTGGTATTGAGGAAACGCTGAAAAATCTTTTAATAAGTGCTACAATTACGTGCCGGATTTTCCTTTTTGGGCTAACAGACACAGACATTGGTGGATGGATGCTCATCAATCGTCCCGTTCTGTCTTGGGACCCACTCACAAGCCTGGCCGGCAACCACACAAGTGGTTAGTATTACAGGCAGACGAATATTACCGACGAAGGTGGGGGGAGACTAGACGGGCAAGACAAGGAGCCCGTGGCGCAGTAGGTTAGAGCGTTGGATCCGGATTCGAGTTTCAGATGGTGCACCACCTGGGGTTGGGAATGACTGGCTGATTACGGCTATCAAGCCAGAAATGGCCATTCCAGTCTCCCTCGACATTTCCACCATCGATTCTGACGGGCCCCAACGTGTGCATGGTCGGAGCAGAGACAGTGACTTGTTTAGTTTGTAGATTTGCACAGCATCTGCCACACTCTCTCCTCGCCCAGCCGGGCCTGATGCCAGGATCATGTCAAGAGGGCATGGTTATCTGGCGCGGCGGGCACACCCAGCTAGACGTGCCACCACACCCCTTCCTATGTGCGACACTTCTTATGGGTGTGCATCCCCAATAACATCTCCCGTGCCCTGATTTAGCCCCCGTGTTGATCCGGCATATCTACCACCTGGCCCTTTCAGGGCGTGTCGACCAATCACAGACGTCCATGCTGACTACTCAACTCAACCGATGGCGTCGGCTCTTTTTATCGGCCTGGAACTCACACAGTAGCCGGGCAAACTATATGAATGGGCCACTTGGTTGGAGGTCTATTTAGTTCTACGCGTGAAGAAAGCCGGGCAGTCAGCAATCTTCTTAAAGTCTGACTGCCAGAAAACTGACAAACGGTAAGATTTTCGTCGTCAGACACAGCATGGCATAAAAGGAACTAGCTCCATCACGGACGGTGTTCAGAGGTAGAATTATGTACCTCCACTGGTTTAGGATGGACTCAATTCGATCGGCCAGAAGCCTGACCAAACCTTTTTACTTGCACGCGTGACCCCAGGCATCAAAGCAGGTCGGTCCATTCCGCTAGCCGGTTTCTGACTCCGAGGATTACCATGCACGCACATGATCCTCTGTTTAATCAGCTTACTCGCAGGCATCGCTGCATCGAAAAGCTCGCGCGGTCAGCCAGGACTGCGAGACCACTGCACAAGAATGTGACGCGACAGGAATTTCAGGCCGGAGCGGCGAAACAACTACCCAAAACGCATTAATTTCTGAAGGTTACATTTAAAAAAAAGGAGCAGCAACGAATCACGCCCCGAAGAAATTCTGGCTTTCTGTTCTTTCCAAAATAAATAAGGAAGATGAATTCTTGTGTTTTAATCGATGTCACCTTGTTGCCCTTTTGTCTGCCACGGGTTTTAAATGTTGAGAGACACCGAAGTGGATCAACCGCCTTAGGAAAAACCTCTCTTGAGAAACGAAGGGAGATGATTTTTGAAAAAAAACACCAGTCCGGTTCGTCAGTGCTGCTGAAAGTCCGGAGCTCAAGCAGGTGCACGCCTCTTCCTGTGTGGGTGATTCACTTTTTAGTTGCAAGGAACGGAAATATGCAGATAACGCATGAGCTCTTCTCCAGAACCTTAAAATATATTCCTACTACGTCGACTTTTTACAAAAAATGAAATGCCCAACTGATCATATGCCTCCTTACGATTCTGATACCCGGCATTATAACTCAAATTGCGCTGGCCAAAAATGTTGCTAAACCTCGAAAACCCTTTCTCCACTGATCTAGTGGGGCATACAGCCTGTCTCTATGATATCAGTAGGATGAATTATGCAAGGTTAAAGGTGAAAATCTGCGAAGTAAAAACCATATGTTTATATGAAATTTTTATATATTTTAAACCCTTATAAATGATCCCACCTTTTAAGCATTTCCCATACAGTTATGCAGCGCAAACCCGTTATATTCTCATAGATGTTGGGTAAAATTAGTTATAGTTAGGCATTTAGACACAGTGCTTATATACTGCACACAAATATACGTATCGTATATCATTGAGGTTTTTTATTTAATACGTAAGACAGCCATCCGCAAATACCGTCTCATCTCTGAAATCAACCTGGCAAACCAACTTATGAAGCAGGTACCAGAAATAAAAAGGCCCATTGTCCGTATAAATCCGCGGACCAGAGAAAAATTATCTATATATATTTAGGTATGTCTGTATGTAAAATCTACCATAGATTAAAGCCGCGGGAGTCGAAGCGCGATATAGCGAGGGCTTACTGTACCGACGGACTGTCGGCGAATGTGGATATTAGGCGGGCGGGGTACGGACGTTCGGCCTTCCATCGGAGTAGGCGGCCAAGTAGCGACCGGCAATTAACTATCAAGACCGATGTTTCCCAAACAGAAGGGAGAGAGCAGTAGTCAGTCCTGGTTCGTTCGCTGTGGGGTAGATGCTTTTTAAGTCACGTGGTCACGCTCGAACGGCTGCAGTCAGGAGCCTTCAAAGTCACGTGAGATTTGGGATCAGCCTACTGACATCGGGTTAGGATGCGATGTGAGCACTCTCGATGTCGATGCACGTCACTCGCACGTGACTTGAAATTTACCCGTCACAGCCGACCATACACGCCTAAACTGGCCGAACAACAAGCCCAAAGGGGCCCCAGTTAGGTCTTCACGATCTGGGGTTCGGTTACGGAGGGAAGCAGGGCTTTAAAAGTACACAGATAAGCCGCAACTAGATAGTGCCTTACAATACTTAAAATTAATGGAGTTAGAAGGCTTTTCGACCATCGCAAACATTTCTTTATTCATATGAACTTGTGGAATGGATATTGGAGGGCGTTCATACGTGTTGGTACCCCGGAGGACCCAATCAGAATAAGCCCCGAGGGCATGACATTCACTGCCAAACACCAAGGAACTGTCAGAGGCGACAGAGCGCATTACTGTGGGACTAATTGTCGGAATTGCACGTCGGGTCAAAGCTCCCATGCGAAGTGGGCTCATGAAAATTAAGGATCGATTAAATCTAAGTGAGCAGTCGGGTGTAGCGAAACGCATGCTTTGCCTAAACTGTACTCCTAACTACATAGGACGGGCAGGACGCATGCTTAGATCGCGTAAACACGAACATAAGCTGACTTTGAGACGGGGTGACATGTGGATGTCAACACCTACGAAAGGGGTAGCGACTTTAACTTCGCAGACACGAAGATAATCGCCCACGCCAGAAGCAAGACAAGCCGCGAATTGAATTAAGCCTGGGTCTCCGATGTGAATGTAGTCAATGGATGTATTGATCTGTCGCGCGCATACACAGCCGTGCGTAGACTGGCGCTTTGGAGGTTTCATTGGCTCCTACCCCTTGTTCTCTTGCCGTTTTTATTCCTGAATATGGACTCCTTTACGAGTTTAAAAGCTCAAAAGAGTAAAGCAATGGTTCCGGCGATTGAAAGGCCTTGACTGCGAACATTCACCGTAATTCCTAATTAAAATTATTACTGAATCGGAGCCTGTTTATCGAAGCCTGACATAAAGGGCGTCGCCCCTGTGATTTCGTCCAAAGGCTTCATGTGCAAGAAATCTACACTTCTGCTCACAAATTCTCTAGGTTATAGTTCAATTGGGCTGCTAATTGTTAGCGGGTTGATATAATTCTCCCTGCAACTGAAGTCAAAATCAGTAGTTAGATCGGGATGAGGGTACAACAAAGATTGATCTCATCAGCATTCAAGGTCACTGACTTACTCGTGTCTTGGAGGACAGGATTGAGGACGTTTTTTGAGTCGCCTGCTCACTAGGAGGACAGTCTGTGACATTTGGGCTTTTTGTGCTCCTCAACTAACCAGGAAGCCTCATATACGAAACCGTGCCTGCCAGCAAACTGAAATGAAACTGTTTTCTTTCGAGCTGAGGCAGCTATCAGCGCTCTTTCGTGTCTTCTGTAGAGCATAGTGCACGAACTTTTGCCATCCCTGTGAGTCTTTTTGTCTTTTTGATGTAAACAAGGCGGGTGGAAGTACTTTCTGAGTCAGCTGTCATTTAGCTGGTGTTCTAGGTCGCCAGCGTCCCGATTGCCACACACCCACAGATGGATGCATTTCAAGCGCGAAGTGGTTGGACAACGTGGACGATGAGCCCGCGTTGTCAAGATAGGGCTGATGAAGGTCGACAAGTAACACCATTTTCCGCCTTGCTCTTACCGGTGTCCGTCTTCTAGTCGGCCTCGCACGATACTGCGTCTATTCGGCCGGAAGCGTCCGCTTGGGTAAAGAAGAGAAGTGGAGCAGGATTCCGCTGGGACTCTTAAAAAGTTCGGATCCCGACTCACTTCTAACTCCTTACGAAGGGTACAAAAAGTATCTTCCCCAGCAAACGGTAAAGTAGATTTTCATTCCATATATCTTTTTATGCTATCATTATTTTCTATACAACTCTCGTTCACTGGGTATTCAGGCCCAAAAAAGCAAATAGGTTTTAGACGAAAGTTCCGGCAAGCATGATTGACAATGCCGACATTCTGACTAGCAAACAGCGTGAAAGTCTGCGTTAAGCAAGCATGCCGAAAGATGGGTTACTGTGTCAATAATTCTTGCCATTGTGTTCAATTGTGAATAACCGGAGGGAAAAAACGAATTTCAGAAGAGGTGTGAGTTTTCAAGTAAACAAACAATTTCGTCGGCACTATTTTGCATGTTTGAGATAGGCTGTTACACTTAAGTAACTAGAACAGACCACTTGGTCGGTCCAGCCGTCGCAAACGATGAAATCCATTTCACTACCTGAGGTGAGAACAGAGGAAATTTGCATACGAATCTGTTTGTGATCAAGTAGGCCTGATAGGCCTAGACAGTCGACTGACGCCTGGGAGACGTAAGAGAAAGCAAGGTCGACACAAGGATTCCCTTCCCACGGTAAAGCAACCTGATCCTCACGATACTTAATCTGATGCCTTGAATCGATTATCTATGTTGTTCGAAGCGTTGTTAACTGATGTGCTAACTCTATCCTTCTCAGGACCGAAAATGAGGCCTCAAAGACTCCTTCTTAAAGTTTTCAATATGCTACTCGAACAAATGTGACATGCTAGCTGCCCTCACAGTAGCCTAGTACACGCAATGGAGACCGGGTCGAATGGGTTCCGCGTAGATCAACTCTCTAGCTTTTGTCAGCCACTGCGCCCCCACTCACTCGGTCGTCTTACCATCGGAAGGAGGAGAGTGCGGTGGACTCTGCACAAGTCTACTCGAGCGCAAGTCACGATTGCTGCGCCCATACCGCGGAAAACGTAGTAGACGCTTGCAACAGTTGAACCGCCATAGTCTCAAGAGGCTCTTAGCTCCAGGGCAGGCAGGGAAATCTAGTAGTGGCCCGACTTCGCAGGCATGTTGCAATGCTGAACCTCTCGCGACTAAATGCACGTGCGCACCAGTGGCTGTATGTTCCTAGCCAATCCCGGCCATCCAAACCGGCCAATCACCTTCAAGACTGACTCATACATGGCCTCGCCACTGTCTCACACGTGGGGACGTCACCACCCTCGCGGTTGGGCAGGTGCCCTCATCCGGCAGCCAACTTCTTCCAACCCCTTCTCCGATAGTTCTGTACAGAATACACTATCCTCCCAACTGGTGTCCCCCTTTTTCTCAACCGGGCCAGAAGGTTGCAGCGGCTACGGTCTTCTCTAAAAACTTAACCTGTTGCGATATATAGGTACCAAAAATATTACTCTAATCAATAGAGTCCAGTCTCATCCAGAAGCGTTACGGGCGGGAGTAAAGGTATTAGAATTACTATCTACGGTATCGTTCACTGATGAGATTAAATAAGCCAGAAGCGGCTATTTATTGGTCACTGCTGGTAACCCTTCTCTCCCTTATTGGCTGCTGGTTGTCTTTTGACTGCCTGCACAGAGAGTAGAACTAAAGATCCAAGGCAAGGGCAACCAGGTCACATCGATGAACACCACCCTCGTATCTCAAAACCCCTATTACAAATAATCATCGAGATCAGCTGATAGACTAGGAACTAGCTGTTGAGGAAAACCTGCCTGGGCTTTCGGTCTAGCGTATAAGAATTGCTGGTTTCCAGACGCTGCGGTAGTTTGGGTTGGTAATTTAGCTAAAAAGCGAAAGATTCAAAGCTGTGATGTCTCAGGTGGTTAGAATGTTGCTTTCACTTAAGCTCTGCTCTTTATGATAAGGGTTTGACATCCGATAAGGCTGTCGAAGTCTTCACAAATGGGTAGTCGGTTGACCAACACATGCATTTACGCTTTCGGTCTAAATTCCGTAAAAAAATTGGGAAAATCTTCGGCGAAACCAAATAATAAATTAGTAAATTGTGGATGAACTTGTTCAAGCTCCCAGCCAACACTCTTAGTCCCGGGATTACTCTGACGCGCACGAATGGCCTGCAATTTTATGAGGTCTCTGCTGTGGCTATTTTTTAACTCTGGTTCTGGTCCTAATTTTAATGCACGAAACTGCAAAAACAAGTTGCCGTGATACCACGTATTTCATACCCTCCGGTCATTGAACGCTGGTGGACGAGACAGTAAGTTGACAGCCGGTTAACCGCATAACTTTCCAACTTTAGAAAGTCAGCTGTTTGTTTCCGGTGCCCTTACAGGTTCAGTGGAGGCTGACAAGCCTATGAAGTTTTTGCGCCTGTCAGTCGGCTCAACGCAGGTCAACGGAAAATTCTGACTGCAGTTCACTGATGGCGGGGCACTTTTCAACAGGAATTAGTGTGCCTGCTGCTCATAGGCACACAATCCTCCCCATTCTGATGAGATTAATAGGCCGCACAGGTGAAACCCGAAGTAGACTAGTGGATCCCGCTTTCAAGCAGTAAGTATCCTCTTGACACTTTTTCGTTTGTTACATGAAATGTTGCCAGTTGACGACGGAATCGAAACAGTCTAGCCTACTGCAATGCTCGACACATGGGATCCAGTGCCTCACAGCAGCTCAATTATCGCATCGTTTGATGCAACATTTGTAGAAAAAATCAAATTGTGCTCCTATGCCCTCGTCACGAGGTGATTTAGACTAACCATCCAGGTATCATGGGATCTAGAAATCAAGGGATCATGTGCTATCGGTAAAAATAAAAAGATTTGGCAGGGTGAATACGCATCAGCTTATCACATGAGTGTTATAACCGCAGTGGCGGTGTTGAGGCGTGGTATGCACGCCATTACACGAAAACGGCCTCACCGCCCTACCCTGTCCTGTAAGTCTGATGGGGATCCTCAGTGATACTGGAGATGGGTTATTGATGAAGGCAAGGGAGCCTGAAATCGCCAGCCTTGTTTGCTTGCCCACACTCAACCAGTCATATCTAAACACCAGTCTTGAAAGAGACCACATTTTAATCCTAGTCGAGGTGATGCTTGAGCCGGACGCCTAGCCACTGATTCGTAGCCTCGTTGCCCGTCAACTGCAATTTCTAATATTGTGTCCGGATAGCAAATACGCAAAAAATGCCCGTTATAATCTGCCTTGCCTTTGCCGATAATACGTTTGAGGCAACACATCCCTTTAAAACACCAAGAGTACTCTGTAAATCAAGGGTTAATAAGAACATGTGTACTTTAGAAGGAAAGTTGAGGACCGAATCGCAGGTTTTGGGCACACACCGGTGCACGGAAATCGAGGTAATCACATACCTTCATAACAAACCTTTCAACTGCTACAGGCTTTTCTTCCTTTTACGAAAAAACATGTTTATGGTCTGCTTTTATTTCGGAGAAGTTAAATAAACCAGGATAATAAGCCAATAGTTGAATGTTATACAGAGTTAGCACATTCTCATAAACGTATACAAGATAGAAGGAGATTTATCCTATCTCAAATGTCATCCTGTCCAACAGATTACTAACGTAAGTTTCTTGCTCTGAATGATTTATTTGTTTTCCATATTTCCAGAAGGCTATTCTCAGTCCTTTATCGTAAAATATTTTCTTTCTTAGTAATTTCTCGTGAATTCAATTCCACAAACACCCGGAATCTCTTACGAAAGGTCGAATTACCGAAAAAGCAGCTTCGCAGCCGAGGTTCGTTCAGTTAGAACAAGATGCCGTTATTTTAAATAATAATAATAATAATAATAATAATAATAATAATAATAATAATAGTAATTAGCATAATAATAATATAATTGAGCCTCCGCTTATAAAAATTCATCTTAAGAGTTCTGATTGGGGCTATAGTACCTCTGTCCTGGAAACGCAAAAATTTCGGTCGAATATCAGCCTCCTGTTCAACGGAAAGTTTTTAAATTGCAAAACAGGGTTTTCGTCGGCATATCTGGATCAACTATGCTTGCGCCACGGCCGTCAAACCCCCTTCCCCCCCCAAAAAAAAAAAAAGGAAACGCTTTCAAAAAGAACAAAAATTATACCATTCGCAAAAGAAAACCCTGAAACTCACTGTGCACAGACAATGCAACAAGTCGGACTGGTGCGGGTTGGGTGGACGTCAGTTATACAATCGCACGGTCCAATCAGAACGCAGCTGGTAGCAGATCTACAGTTCACTGCGCGTCTAGCGACCGATCGATAGGTGATAGCGGGCGGCCGGTTGGTCGCACGTCACGTCTCTGCAAAATCAGCAGTAAGCCGATCACGTGGCATTAGAACTCTCGAAAGTCAGCCAGCCTGCAAACACGAGTATCAAAAATGTGAGTGTACTGCGTGCGTGTGCTAAGTAGTAGTAACTGGCTTAGGGAAACAATACATGCTCCGCAAAGTGTACTGGTTCCGCATGCGTGCGTTCAGCACAATCTCGTTGTCGGCAGCTAATCTTTTTTGCGCAATTCATGGCTTCGGGGTCTGCTCCGTTCTGATAGGTCAACTGAAACCAACCTCTTTAAATGTGAAGGGCACAGATCCCCAGTAAAGTTCCGTCACTCGTGCGGTTACCTGCAATATGCGTCGCCAACATTCTGGGAAAGAAGGTAGGTAAACTCATCACACTTCTTTGCTTGGTGGCTGCGTATGCCTCAAAGTCGTAGAAAAAAAGAAAGAAACGAAGTGTTAACGTTATAGGATAGCTTAATGCGGATTTACTTCTTCGTATGCCATTTGGTTTCCGCAATGCTTCTCAAACTTTTCTACCCGAAATGTGCAACGTCATTTGAGCAAGTTAAAACTGTTTCGTGACGCACCCAGGTTTTTGTTCACTGTTTGAACATAACGATGCACCCTTATAAGGACAAGGGTTAATAGCTAAACTATTCAGGGCTTGGTCAGAAACGTGCAGTTTAAGAATGTACGTGGTAATACGGAGTGGCATCGTGGGGGTTGGTTCAGCTGATGCCGTTCTCACAGGCTGTAGAAGCACCAGGCAACAATTGCGTGGAATTGGTTTGGAGATAACCACGTTCATGGGGTTTAAATTAGTATGCGGGTTGATTCGGAGGAAGGAGTTTATAAAGTGGAACCGACAAAGACAAGGGAGATCGGAATGCTCATTTCTGGCTTATTAGCTGGTATCAGCCAGTTATAACCAAGCCCAAGTGGGGACCACCTGGGATTCGAACCCGCGACCTTTGGTAATTGAGTCGAACGCTCTACAAATTAGCCACAGGCCCTTTGTTTTGTCGGTTGCGATCGGGAATATGATGACAGTGTGCGGCTCACCAATCGGCTTAAGGAACATGTACGTTCCATTGTGCCCTGGAGCTCACTTTAGAGTCCTTGCAGGCGGTCGAATAGCGACGTGTAGCATACGTTTATAAAGTGGAACCGACAAAGACAAGAGAGACCGGGAGGAGTGATTAAAATCTAGTCGTTTATCGATCTGCCTTCAACTTCCGAACAAATGAATAATATTCGCAACAGAAATGCTGCAGCTCCTGTGTTCCACGCAATTTCCCTGCGAAAGTACCTCCGTTGGGGTTCGCCTTTAGTTATTTACGCTTAGCCTGAATATTTGCGCAGAGTTCAATTATTTAAATCACCTTACACCACTTTCAGAAAATCCCATATGCTTATGGGACCAAGGTGTGGCTTACGTTAACACCGTTCTCGGTAAAGTTAACGGACTGTGGTGCTACAATAGTGATGTTCCCTTTAGAAATAAGCAGTAAAATGGCGCGGACATAAGAAGGCTTCTCTGTGGGTTTAGTTCAGCCACCCGCGCACTCGTCGTGGATCTGTAGGGTTCGAATCAGTGGTTGAACTCAGCCTTACACTCATCACGCCCTGTTCCGTATAAGAAGAGAAGGGGAAAGACCAGTTGTACAGAAATGCTGTGTTATTCAGAGGCTCCCAACGCGTGGCAAGCTCGGGACCTGCGCGCGCGTCTGCCCTGCGCGGATACCACACTGTTAGAAGGAAAGACTAGTTGTACAGAAATGCTGTGTTATTCAGAGGCTCCCAACGCACGCGCGTCTGCCCTGCGCGGATACTAGAAGTCTGCCACGCAGAGGTTAGTTTCGTTTTTCACTTTTCCAACAATATCATATTGAGATTGCGTAGATAGGCAATGAACAAATATGACTGAGCCCAGTTTATGGTTAAGCCTGCCAAACCTTACGTTCGATGGCTTTGCTCATCCCATCCCGGACGTGAAACTCATAGTAGACTAAATTACTTTAATCCGTATGACTGGCCTCTAGGTACCTATTCACCACACTTTCTGAAACCGCCTCTAGAAAGCGATGCCTCCTCAAGATTAGGGACAGTAAATAAGTTTTAATTAATGGCCATCACGTCTCAACCAGCAGCGCTGGTCCATTCTCCCGACAGACGAAGAGTAATAAGCTAATGGATGCGAAGAGGTGAGTTCCAGGAAGTAGTCTCTGATGATGGGTTCGATAAATAATCCGAAATTTCAGTCTAATAAAGCTCTTGTTCCAGCGATCGTGTCGCCTTCTTCGCGAAGAGTAATCCATTCGTTGATGAATGCTCACCGATTGTTAACGGAACTCACTCGTCTCGTTCTGCCGTTCATCAAAGAATGACCATATTCCCGATCTAAACCGGCAAGACAATGAGCCCGTGGCTCAATGGTTAGTGCGTTGGACTTCTGATCAACAGGCCGTGGGTTCAAGCTTTTGTTATATTTAAGGTAACGTCTTAAAAAAGCATAAATTGGCTTCAAAATACTGTCTATTAGAGGAGATGCACCATCAGAAACAACCTGGGGAATGCAATGCCTTCTCGAAAAGATAGCTGCCATAAATCAGCCAACAGTACCCGCTCAGACTTCTAGTTCTGGAACCTTTCACAGACGAAGTGGGGATCTCGTAGCCCGAAGTTGCCCATGGGTTGGTTGGTCATCCGATCAGCAGCCATCCCCTCATTGGAGCACCTAGTTCTGTCTCTCTGAAATCTTCTTTTGGAAGGCTATGTTATACTCGGCAGAATTGCTTACCACCACCCATTTTCAACGAAATCTGTTCTTGCGGGAGTCTCTGCCCTTCAGTTTTCCTGTATTCGTCTGCAGCAAAATGGACATGGTCGCTTCGGGAAACCCACAGTCCTGTTGGCCTTGCAGGGAAAAGGTATGCTTACGTACAACCCGAGCCAGGTGGTGAGCGAAGAGGCGTAGCTACGGCTTGAAGTCTATTATATGGAAAGGAAGACCGTATAGGTTAAGTTGGCCTAGGAGATAAAAATTATTGTGTTTAATATTTTAAAGGTAATTTTGAAGTACCTATAATCGAATATACACTGCTGCCCGATTGTTTGCGCTGTTATCTGTTAACATAAGACTAACGAACGGCTAGGCTCGTTTTCTTTCCAGTGGAAACAGGAGCCAATTGCAAATGCCAAATGTGCAAATGCAAGCAAGCCATCTACAGTAGAAACAGTCTGACAGATACAGAGAGCGATCTATAAGTTAATTGATTTTTCTCAACTTACCCATGAACCATTTCACTATTCGGTATAGCTTTAACTAACACATGCAACCACGACGCCAACAAGACAGTTCGACCATCATTACGGACGGTATCCCCCGTGTGCCGCACGGCATGGCGGGCGCAGGGAAGGTGACATGCGCGTGAATTACTTTAAAGTGATAGTAGATTTGCGCAGCAGCTATAGCACTCTCTCCTTCCTCATCCATCTGAGCTCCGTGTTAAGACAGAGTCAAGATAAACGCGGGCGGGATCGGGCACAGTAGCTAAAAAAGGAAAACAGCTCGGGTCCTGCACGCCAGGTTCGCGATTTCACGCAAGTAACAAAAGGGTGTCTCAGACCTTATCTGACTGGAAGTGCTATGGAGGCCAATAGCAAGGAGCCAATGCAGCCTTACTCTCCGTCATGCAAGGACCACGTTATCCCATCAGTTGGCAGCCTTCCAAGCCACGCTTATTAGTTAACCGTTATAGTTTGAAGGCGCCTCGTGTTGCTGACCGTGAGGAATATGCACTAGGTGCTGTAAGGGGCGGAGTCTCCAGAATCGAACCCTCTCTCTCTCTTTCTATCAGCATCCAACTTCCTATTCGACACCGGGCTTGAATCCCGTAGTTGATAGGGCTTTTCTATCGCTTTAGTTGCTGCGGCAAGCCCAAAAGCATTTATAACAAGGCATCCACCGCTTAGTTAGTTGATGCGGTGACTGTTGCGGCGTAGGTCTGCACCTAGGCGCGCCACCACTCTTCACGTGTGGCATTGGTTATAAGCGCCCATCCCAAATAACTCCCACCTTCGCCTGATCTTGCTTCAATTTTGGTGCATCGTGTCTACTGCGTGGTCCGTTGTTGGGGGCGCGCATGCAACCAAGGCACTCCTACGTACACATGTTGTTCGGTCGATCCACAGATTAATTATACCCTCTACGGGTCTGTAGCAGTCTGTCCGACACGGCGACCGAGACTGAACCCCTTTATCAGCCAAATGCTGATACCGCGTGTGGCAGCTGCCAACTCGACCTACCGTGATGTCCATCAATATTGTTCCATAATTGGTCGTCTCAGGACATGTCTCAGGCGCAAGCTGTACTGCACGCTAGCGGCGTGGTCGGACAGTTTGTTATCGTCGCTCGCACGCTCATTGAAGCAGCAAGGACCGTCCTAATAGCTCGATCTCCTTTACCTTTGATTTTGGGAAACTCTTCGCTATTTACCTTGCACTTCAGCAAGTGAACAGCCTACAGAACCGAATTTTTGTTGCGAAAAGGCGTCAGAGCGCCATGACCAAGGTCATACCTGCGTCGACCTTGAAGTTGATTGGCCGGGTTTGGGTGGTTGTAATTGGCCGAACGGCACGCATGGTCTCTTGATTTTAGGGATTGGCCCGAGGTGATGAGAGCATCATGCGCAGGCTCACAATGCCGGACTTACAACTACCGTTGGTGCGCTCCTGTGTAGCATTCGCCCATCAGAGCGTTGATTTGGGTTTCCGTCGCGTATTTATTCACACAGTAATGGGTGCAGGCTGGTCTGTTTGTCTTCACAGAGCCAACAACCTCCGACATCTGATGTCAGGCAATGTGAACAAATAAATCCCTCCCAAGCGCTCAAGTAAATGACCATCTGCGCAATTTTTACAAGCGCACTCTGTACGTGATTTTCGCAGTCGACACAGGCTGAGAGAGATGGGCGGTTTGAATAAACCTGGAGCAGTTGTTATGCCAGGTTTGTCTGTGTAGTTCGACGTCTATCCGAGCAACCTACTAAAATCCAAGCGGTCTGTCATACTTACTGATAGGTATCATTATTCGTTGCTTGACTGGTCGACTAGAGTTTGAAATTTATATACAGACACTCCTCGTCCTAGGAACTTTCAACTTACGAACTCACAGACATACGAACGAAGAGGTTGTATGCAATACTGCGTTACTATATTTTTTTAGGATAAGAAATACATATTGACTTAGTATTATGCTTACTTATGGATTTCCATTTTAATAAAATATAATGCAATGCAAAATGATGTTGGACAACGGCATACGAGCAGTTGCAGTTACGAAAGGCCGGTTGAAAGGTAATTTGGTCGAAAGTTAAGGATTGTCTGTAGTGGCTTCCAGTGAAACACTACCCGGTTGGGCATGCTTCGCCAAGTACCGTCTGTTTTTATCCAACTTGTACTTGGCGCTATTGACGTTTTGTTAGTGAATACTGAGCTTGCATTTTGGAGTTCATCCTTTTCCTCAAGCCAATTCGTCGCCGGAAGGTTTACAACTGAAAAAAGTATCATATTAACTGGCAGTTAGGATATAATACCGATCAGAAGTACGCTATTGATTAACCTGGGCATGATTTCAGGTTATAACAACAATTTATTCTACTTCATACGCCGGTCTAACTCGGCAAATCACTCAACTTACACAACACTTGTTTTTCATTTCTGCCTCTAGAACTAGCAGAACTCCACTGTCTTTTGAAAAGCGCTGAACATAATATCCCATAAACTCCTAGTGTAGAAAATAAGCAGTTCATGGTACGCGATGGTGTTATCCTACAACTTTCAGTCAACGTCTTTCATTTTAACGCATGAACCGCAAATATTGATAGATTTTGGCCCGAAACCTTAAGTCACCTTTACTGGAGGAACCTATGAGTAGATCAAGGGAACTCCAATGAGCTCCCAGATCTCCGGTTTAGTGGCAGAAGTGGTCCTACTGCAGGTAGAAAACACTGCCTTCGTCCGAATTGAGTCCGTCTCTTCGTGACGTTATGCTGACGACACGTCTTTTATCGTCAGGAAAGACTTGCGAGAATTCCATAGTTTGTGCAACAAAATCTCCCCTGAAGAAAAAGGGCAGCAGCTGCCTTTCTTTGATGTCCTCGTCAAGCGAAATATTAACCGTGAAAACCATAGAACTGCGCAGCATCCATAACAACCATCCAGTGGAGCACAAATATAGCAGTGTGAGGACGTTCTTCAAACTGATCCAGACGCATTACTGCAGGCCGGAGGAAAAAGTGCGCGAGGGCCGATATCTCTGTTAGGAGGAGCCGTCCAAACCGATTAGCTCACACACCGCCCTGACGACTCTTTCCCACACTGCACTATCGATCCACCTATAGGCCGTGCGTACGGCGATATCGCGCAAGCTGCCAACAGGGCCAAGTGCTCTACTCAATCATTCGGATACGTCGGAAGGCCAGTCGAGATGCTATCCCCTCAATGACACTATCGGATTGGTCCAATTGCAGTCCGACCTTGTAAATACTCGGACGTTCTTTTTGCCTTAAATACGCTGTAATAATACGCAATAAACTTATACTCTTCCCCTCTTGCTGTTGAGTTCTCTTTTTTGACTCGATCTAAGAGTTGTTGGACGGCGGCCATCAAGGCTTGAGGCAATATTATAACAACTTCCGTGACCAATTTATGCGGACTGGCTATCCAAAGGTGGTTATAAGTAGCTACCTACGCGTTCGACCCCGGAAGACGCAACCAGAAACACCACCAAGGATATGGCACGCTCTACCATACACTAAGGATGTCTTAGAAGCACCGTGCTCCTTGCTGCGGAACTAAGTGTTGGAATTGCACACGGTTTCAAAGTAACCATGCGCAGAAGGTCATGAATATCAGAGACCAACGAAGTCCCAAGGAGCACAGTTGTACATTGGATCGTATCCCATGCCTAGACTATCCTTGTAACTACGCGGGTGGGACTGAACGCATGCTTGCATTGCGTATACATGAACATACGCTGGTTGTGCGACGGGGAAACGATCCATCGCAAGTGGCTGCCCACACCTATAAAACGGGTCATGAGGTCAACTTTGCAACCATCAAGGTAATCGCTCACACTGGCAGCAAAATGAGCCGAAAATTGATTGAAGCCTGGGCCTCGTATGGAAACTCAATCCCTGGATATATCGATCTAGCACCGACATACAGAGCCCTGTGTAGTCCTCTCCAGACTAACGTAATTGATCAAAATTGACAATAAAAAGGGCAATTTTCCTTAGTATTTATAGAAACTAATCAAAACCATATGCATCATTTCGACCGACACGAATGCAAATGTTCACTTTCTGTGTACTGCTGAAGCAGGACACAAGAGGGCGATTTGTGCGTGATAGCAGACTTCTGCAGCATTCACCATAATGTTCTCCCTCGCTGGCCGTGCTCTGCTAGGTATTAAGTCAAGAAGACCGGAGGCGAGAGATGGCGCAGGTGGCTGGCGCGGCCGGAGCCGCCCCTGGGCGTACCACTACACCTGGCTCGGATCCCACAGAGTGGGAGTGCCATAAAGACCACATTAAGAAGGAGCCATTGCAGCCTGACTCTCAGTCCGCCAGTCAGCCTCTGCACAAAACTTACATTGGGCTGGCCACGCGGTCTGAGTGTTCCCGTCAGTTGGCAACCTTCCAAGCCACGGCTTTTAGCGCACCGTGATAGTTTATAAGCCGACCCTCGGCCCATACGAGGAGTGGGGGAAGTGACAGTTAGAGTGGCAGGAGCTGAAGGTCTGTATTCCGCGCTGGGTGGTGGCTTGTGCATGACAACCGTGTTGGCTGTACTGATTGTTAATCCAAAATCGGCGCAGCCTGCGGTGAAGAGGTCCATGCTCCTTTGTATGTCCTCCTCCGTCACGGTGTTAAGGGCGCAGTCGTCCGCGAAGAGAAAGTCATGGACTATAGTCGTAGACACGCGCGTTAGAGCCTGCATATGCCGACTGTTGAGGTGTCCGCGAGTTCTATAGGTGATGCGGATCCCAGGCTGTTCATCACGGTAGGCGTCCATCGGCATAACCGAGAACATGAGACTGAACAGGGTGGGAGCAAGTACGCAGCCCTGCTTCACTCCGTTGGTCACTGCGAATGCTTCGGATACCGTCCCGTTGTCAGTGACGCGCACCGTCATCCCGTCATGAAGCTGATGCGTGAACAACTCAGGAGAGCCGAATTTCTGCATGACTTTCAACAGCTCGTTGCAATTCACCGTGTCAAAGGCTTTCGTCAGGTCCACGAAGGTAGTGTATAGGTGAGTTATCATCACCTAGCACTTCTTTTGTAGCTGGCGGGCGGGAAAGTTCATGTCGGTTGTTCCGCGGTGTCGGCCGAAGCCACATTGGCTTTCCGGGAGCAGGCCCTGCTCTAGGTGACCGATCAGACGATTGAGAAGGAAACGGGCGAAGATCTTCCTGCCAATGTTGAGCAACGAGCTGCCTCTGTGATTATCACAGAGTTGCTGGTTCCCCTTCTGCTTGTAGAGATGAACGATGGTCGCGTCTTTGAAATCCTGAGGAACTTGTCCTTGGCGCCACATTTCCTGGAAGTGTTGGGATTTCCGCCATCAACAAGGGCCTGACGTGCTTGCAGTCTTCCGGTGGGAATGCGTTGGATCCCGGTGCTTTACCGCTGGAAATGAGCTGGACGACCCGGATGGTTTCTGGTAGGGAAGGCAGCAGATGCAGACCATTGTTCATGTCCACTGGAGGAAGACGGTCAATGGCAGCATCGGAGATGGCTGATGAGCAATTAAGGACACTTCTGAAGTGCTCGGCCCAGCGCTTCAGAATTTGTGATTTCTCTTTCAGCATTTTTGTGCCGTCAGAGCTGAGCAGCGGTGCGGTCACCCTTGATACACGGGCCGTAGATGGCCTTGATGGCTTTGAAAAAGTTTTTCATTTCATTGCGGTCCGCATACCCCTGGATTTCCTCAGCCTTTAAGATCATCCAGGCGTCCAGGCTGCTTTGGTGGCGTCAGTCCAAAGGTTCATGTAGGCTTTGTGTAGTCCATTCTTCTCCACGAGTAAGTAGCTGATATCGGCGTCATTGTCGTCAAACCAGTCCTGGTTTTGACGGCGTGTGCGTCCGAGGACTTCGAGGGCAGTGAACTGGATGAGATTGTGCAGTTGACACCATCGTGTTTCCACGGTGCCTTTATTATCTGGAGCATGCAGGTTCTCCAGTTTCTCGGTTATTTGGTTGCTGAAAGCAAAATAGTGAGCAGGCAAATTTAACAAAAGAGCATTTAACTTACCTGGCGGCCTCTTATTTTGGGGCCTTCGTCAGGGTTGCAGTTGGAGCCTCATCTTGGAGATGACGAGGCGGTGATCTGTCCAACCATCGGCATCGCGGATCGCCTTGGTTACTAACACGTCCTGTCGAGCTCGCCTCCGGACGAGAACATAGTCTAGCAGCTTTCAGCGCCGCAACTGAGGATGCATCCACGTTAACTTCTCCCGCGTTGGAAGGCGGAATAAGGTGTTGGTCAGCAGGAGACGGTGTTCCGCACAAATTCGCAGAAGAAGGAGGCCGTTATCGTTACGTCTAATAGACTATGGAGACCCAGCACTCCCTGCCAGGCCGCGTGGTCTGTCTCGATGAGGGCGTTTAAGTCACCATGGACAATTGACTTGTCCTTTTTCGGCATAGTCGCCAGCAGTGTGTGCAGGTCCTCGTGGAATTTGTCCTTCACCGCATCAGAGCTCGTCATTGAGAGAGCGTAGGCGCTGATGAAGGTGTCGAACTGGCCTACCCGAGGATGCAGGCGGAGGCTTATCAGGTGATCATTGATACCCTGCGGCAGACAGGGCAGACGTCCAACGATGTCGTTCCTGAGGGCAAAAGCAACACCAGCGTCGCGTCGCTCTGCCTTTGGCCGGCCGCTCCAAACGAAGATGTGGCCGGCACCCACATCCTCCAGCTGACTATGTTCAGAGAATTGGGTCTTGCTGAGAGCAGCAATGTGATCCTTGAAGTGCACCAGATCCCGAGCGACTAGCGCCGTCCTCCATTCAGGTCGGTTGCTCCTAGGGTTGTCTAAAAGGGAACGAACATTCCATGCTGCGAGTGTGAGTGGACTCACCCGAGCAGCCTGGATAGTATGGCGGGGGGTATGGGAACGTGAGGTATTGTTGTTTGTTTGAGTTTTACGACAGCGTATTTTGCAATCTGCGAGCGGCGGCCGGCGTCAGAAGACGTATTAACCAGCATTTGTTTAGGGCACCTTTTCTAGCCCCCTCCTCCGCGAGGAGGCAAGCAATGCTGTCCCTAAATAGGGCTAATATCTAGAAGGGATAGAACATTCCAGGCTACTAGAGTGAGAAACATCACTCGAGCAGTCTAGGTGGTACACTGGAGGGTATGATGGGGGGGGGGGAGTTGCAGAGGAGTTGTTGTTGATATTTTTTAAGTTTTTCGACCACATGTAATTGCAGTCTGATAGCCACGGTCTGCTGCAGCTGTCGTGAGACCCAGCATTTGTTCAAAGAAGCTTTTTTAGCCCCCTCCCCCGCGAGAGCGTAAGCAGTCCTGTCCCTAAATATGGCTGCTGAGTCATCCCAGGGGGCTACCGAACTCCACTATGGGTCATGATTTGGGTTAGTAACAGAACTACCAATTTGCCAGGGCCACGAACTTGATTGCATGTCGCCCTCGCCGTAGGACTTTTTTGACCGTGGGGGAGAAGGGAAGGGTGAGGAGAAGGGGAGAAGGGGAGAAGTAATAGTAAAGGAGAGGAGGAGGGAGAGAAAAAGAAGGGCGAGAGAAGGGGGAGGAGAAGAAGTAGGAGGAAGAGGGGGGAGTGGGCTGGGAAGAGGAGAGGGGAGGACGGGAGAGTGGGAAGAGCAGGGGAAAGGGAGCAGACGTACCAGGTGTGGAGAAACACACAACACCGGAGACCCTCACCTGGTGTAGCCCACCGGTCATGGCGGTTGCTTGGGGTGTGGCCGCTGGGAAGAACCAGCTTCGAGGAGCCACAGGTGAGAGTTGGGTGCCAGCTAGAGGCGGCCACAGTAGTATTTACCACCTAGACGAGACAGATGGAGCGACCAAATACTACCTGTTTGATGCTACTGTGAAAATCGGGGACGAAGCTGATTCATGTCCAAGAAAGTGAACTCACTTTACTTTGTGCCGCAAGTCTTCCAGTTTCAGCGAATCCTCCTCCAGAATCTCTGAGTAAAATTTTCCAGTTTCGTTTTTTATCCTCAAAACCAACAGATACAATACGAATTAAATGATCATTGCGTAGTTTTAAAAATCTCACAATTATAATTTTTTTCAAATCTAAAGATAGTTTGCTACAAAATAAGTTTAAGAAAAAATATATTCGCTTAAGTTTGCTATCAAACAGATTTGAATTTATAAGCAACTCAAAAATCGATAGAAAAAATGTATACTCTATAATCGTAATTTTTTAAAGGTGGCCGAAATGACTTGCAGTCAAAAGCCGGCACCTAAAAATTTATCGGATTGTGACGCACTATATTCGATATTCCAATCCCATAGAATTTCTTTTACCTGATCAAGAACGCCTTTCTGCATTTAGATCAGTATCACATGCAATCAGTCACTGGCTGTACCTTTTCATGCCCGTGAATGCTGGGGACCACAGTCGTCAAGGCATGCATTCACGATTCCAATTGGAAAGCGTTTGAAACCAACCGTAACTGAACAATTGCCCTTTTATTCAACTCTGAGGGAGGCCCAGTCATGGGTTGGGGCTGAATGGTTAGCTGATAACGGCAACTATGCCAGAAACGGTCAGCCAGGCCTCTTTCTCGAGTTTTTAGGTCTCCTCCTCCTCCTTCTCCTCATAAACTTGAGGAATGTGTGAATTTCCATCTGATTGCGCGTCCTTTATGCGCGTTATGCTCGAGACTAGAATCGAGCCGGTTAGCAATTGCATCCTTCTGAGAAATAAATAGGGTTATTTAAAGAGTGCCCCGGCCTGAGTAGTTCTTCACGCGGGGTAGAAGATGAGGCATCCACCCTCATAAATGCATATTCTGGAAGGAGCCATTCCCTGTTGACTTCATAAAATCTCACTGGTAAGAAGGGCCTCACCCAGGCGGAGAAAAACATGACTGACTGAAATTTTAAGCTCCACACTGCAGATGCCCTTCAGAGGTGGCAAGGTGTTTAGTGGCGCCTAGTAACAAAAACAGGCTGCGATAGCATCTCAATGGTGACGGAGAAATATGTTTTTCTCCCGACATACCATAAAAAATGAGGATGAGATTTGCTCCCGGCGTTTTCCAGCCCAGAAAAAGAGGCACTTATTTTTAGAAAGTAGGGTGGTAGTTAATTCTACTGCTTCCATGGCCCCCAGACGGTTTATTTTAGTTGAATTTTGCAGCGGGAAAACTTCATTTCGGGGTGGAGAAGGAAAAAAGCTAAAAACTGGGAGGTTAAGTGTAGTTTACCACCAATAACCAGGTTAGTCTCCTGCTCCTAAGGGGGAAGATCAGAGTATTCGGCTCAAAATGGTGTATTCGTAACTGCCAGTTATTTTAATGGCAATATTTTTCTTTTAGCACTGTCTGGAGCTCAGAAACCAGAACAATAGTTTAGTTTCACTTTTTTCCGCCTGATGTATCCGAGGCCAGAGTTGGACGTGGATTCCCTGCTTTCTGTTCGTGAAGTTCATTTCCTCGCCCGACCGAACAATAATCTTTATACAGCTAGGAAGTTGCAGCGTTGGTAACCAAATGACTTCCTAGACTTTTGTATTTTGACGTTTGACTTAAGAATAATTACTTCAGACGTATCTATCCTACCCCAGTGTTTATTCGCGCTCGTAAATGTGTGGCACGCGGAGTCGACCTACTGCGTTCGGTTACTCAGTTGCATCCAAATGCAGCAACAGATGACTGAAAATCTTTGGCAGCTGGCATGTTCATGGGAGAGGTAAGTGTGGGTGTGTGACACGTGGGTGTAGGGGTACTAGTAAGAGGTCGTACCACACAGCTAGCATTTGGTCGCTCCATTTGTCTCGTACAGGTGGAGAATGCTCCTGTGGTCACCTCTAACTGGTACCCAACTCTCACCTGTGGCTCCTCGAAGTTGGGTTCTTTCCAGCGGCCAAACCCCGGGCAACCGTTACGACAAGCGGGCTAAAATAGGTCAGGGTCTCCGGTGTTGTGTGTGCCTCCACACCCGGTATGTCTGACTCTCGAACTTCCCACCTCCTCCCCTCCCAAAAAGTTTTACGGTGGGGGTGACAGCAAACCCGTAGCTGGCCAAGGCTAACTCGGTTCGCACTCCCACTAAAACAAAACCGTGGCCCATAGTGGAGTTCGGCAACCGTCTGGGCCTATTCGGTCACATGCGCCTCCACGACAACCTGTGGTAAACCACCGAAGGCTAAGCCACATCAGCGCACACTACCTACACCAATACATAGACAACACTCTTACCATCATCATGTACCTGTGAATATCATGGTTTCCTAGAATTCATGGCTTCCAAGGCGGCCAATCTGACGCTTACACCAAACTACGACGTCGGCCCATTGTATGTGCTGTGTGTGTCGAGTGGCTGACCACTGGACTGAGAGTCAGACGGCGATGGATCCTCCATATCCCCTGATGTATTGAATCGGGGTGTGTGCGTTATGGGGACCAGGTCGTGCTGTAGTGCGCGAAGACGGGTACGCCGACCCGGCAGCCAATGCGCCCACTCCCACATCAGGCAACTGACAGGCTCGGACAGTGGTTTGATTGTGAGGGTTGGGGAGAGAGTGAGGTCGACATGTCAGCGCATGTTCCTCACTATAAATAATCTGACGCGCTTGAAACTATCACGGTGCGCTAAAAGCCGTGGCTTGGAAGGTTGCCAACTGACGGGAACACTCGGACCGCGTGGTCAGCCTAATGTGTGTTTTGTGTGTATTGGCTGACTGGTGGACTGAGAGTCATACTGCAATGGCTCCTTCTTAATGTGGCCTTTATGGCACTCCCACTCCGTGTGATCCGGGCTAAGTGTGGGGGTACACCCAGGGGCACCTCCGGCCGCGCCAGCCACCTGCGCCCTCTCCCATCTCATGTCATCTTGACTCTGTCTTGACAGCGGGCTCAGATGGGGGAGGAGAAGAGGGTGCGGTATCGATAAGCGCCGTGGGTTGGAAGGTCACCAAATGAAAATTACACTCAGACCTTGCAGTCTGTCCAATATGTGTTGTGTGGAGGGGCTTACTGGTGGTCTGAGAGTCAGGCTGTGATGTCTCATTCTTAACGTGACTTCTGCTTATCTCAAACATGTGAGATTTAAGCCGTTTAACCCCCTGTTGTTTGAAATCCTGGTGCTCATGTTTGGGGGGTCAGGTCATGTACGTAGTAAACGTAGATTAGATCACCAGGAGCTGCGGCCACTTCCGCATCAGACAACTGACCGGCTCGAGCAGTGGTTTGACTGTGGGGGTGGGGGAGAGAGTGAGGTCAACAGCTCAGCGCATTGTCCTCACTATAAATAATCAGACGCGCTTGAAAATATCACGGTGTGCTAAAAGCCGTGGCTTGGAATGTCGCCAACTGACAGGAACACTCGGACCGCGTGGTCAGCTCAATGTGTGTTTTGTGTGTATTGGCTGACGGGCGGACTGAGATTCAGGCTGCAATGGCTCCTTCTTAATGTGGCCTTTATGGCACTCCCACTCCATAGGATCCGAGTCAGGTGTTGTGGTACACCCAGGGGCGGCTCCGGCCGCGCCAGCCACCTGCGCCCTCTCCCATCACCGGTCTTCTTGACTCTGTCTTGACACCGGGCTCGTGTGAGGTAGAAGGAGAGAGTGCGGTAGCTGCAGCGCAAGGCGTCTATCACTTTAAACTAAATCCCGCGGAAGTCACCGGCCCTGCACCACCCTTCTGTGGAGCATTCGGTGGACATCTTTGAAATCGACGGTCGAACTATCGTATATCTGTTGGTTAATTAGTGCCCCTCATGAAGTATATAACAATGTGCTCGTGTGATGCCCCCGATCGTGTCAAGGAACACACTCGTCCCATTGTGCCGCGTAAATGCTTTTCTTTACGCGATCGGTGAGCGCCCCACGAGTTCTGTTAATATTACGCGATCGCAATGGCGGGGCAATGAGCCCGTGGCTCAATAGTTAGGGCATTGAACTTCTAACCGACATGTCGCACGTTCGATCCTTGGGTATTTCTACACATGGGTTTGAATATGACTGCCTGATGAAGGCCAATGAGCCAAAATGGCCATTCCAGTCTCCTTTATCTTTTTTTAGTAATTATATTCTGCCTATATAGCATACACCACATCTGCCACAAAATGTATGTGTACTATAAAGGATTGAATGCTTATCCTTACACGGAAAGCATACAGCTTTTCGACTGAAATCTATAAATGCCAATGCAACGGGAATTGGAAAACAATTTTTTAACCCATAGCATAACCTTCCACTGCGTATAAAATTTTAAGAAGGCGGGATTTTTTGCCAAATAAGTATAATAAAAGGAATTTTTGCTTACATTTTCCAGAAAATATATCGGCGCTCACCACCGGGAGGTGAGAGCGTGCGTCTGCGTCCATTTACTGAAAGCTAAAATCTAAATCGATACTGCGTTATCATCAAACCCCCTTATCTTTCGTGGTTGTAGGTCTTAACGTCAATGGAGCCCACTGGAAAGCAGGATGGCAGGCGAAAGTCTGAGAGAGCTATCCACAATCCGTACACTGATCCCCCGTGTCGCTCGTGGTAGATTAAAGCATGCCGCATTGCATTTATTTAAGAAACAATGGAGTTTCTGACGAGGATTCTCTAGATACGCTACCTGTACGCAGGTAGGTTGTGAACCAAGGCAATGAAGTATCCGGTTAATTGACCATGTGAGCTACCTTGACCACACGCCTAAATAGCACGCGGGAGGATTTCAACGAAGTCAACAGAAGACTACGCGATTCAGAGTATGGCGGTAAACTGGTAAGGTGTACGTTTTTAATATAGGACATGCTCAGATAGCTTTTTTGCCTGCCTGTGTGGGCGCAACACGGACTACTTTGTCCGGAGGGCATTTATGCAGTCTTTGACGACGAACTGGGCGTCAACGTTAACTTCAGAGGAAAAAACCAAAGAGGACCTGTGCGGTTCACAAATTTACGATGTGATCAAAGGTACGCTATGGACTACATTGCTAAAAAAAATTGTAAAATAGAGGTGTACGCTCTTTGGAACAAGGGTGACCGCGTAGGCGTCTATGAATTAGAGACAGCCTTCACCAGGCGTCTAAATGGTCGTTGGACGCACACATAAAGCGCCACAATACGCTGGATTCAACTTTAGATGACACTGACGGTTAGTCCCCAGTTATCTTTGTATACAGCATTCACGTAAAAGGAATGACAGGACGCTCATGTTCGTCCCAAAACCCACTGCATGTACCGGATGTGTAATACGTTGACATCTGTATTGTCTATTTTTCTAGTAAACACAAAACCACAAAATAAAATGCTCTAGGGCCTCCTGTGATTTTGGTGGATGGCGATTTTTAACATAATCATTTGGGCGGGAGTGCACAGGAGAACCATGAATGGCCAGGGTGACTCCATGCCGGCCTAGCAACTCCGTGCGTCATTCAGCCAGGCATTTATACCGTCGCTGCTCTATAGCGCCCTATCGCGACTTTTCACCCTTGTTTCCATCTTGACCAAATGAACAGGATCCACTATAAATCGGACATACCTATTGCGACTTTCCCACAGCGACTCGCTGTCGCCTCGCTCTGGAATTGCTACTAGGGGAGGGCTGGGTCACACGCGACGAAGGCCTTTAACCGGCAAGGTGGCCCGGTCGTCGCAAGTAGATTGTCACAAGCATCCTTCTGACAAATTCCACAACGTGCGAGCACTGACTTGTAGGCTGGTTAACTTTGGTTACTGGAGCCCTTGCATAAACGCACTCATTAAAAAGCATTCAGACGCTTCGATTCCGTACTCCTGTCCTTATCTATAAGGACCTGCTTGTTTCACCAACTTGTGAAACAAACCCCGTTGAAGTGCAATGGTCGACAACGAAGGGGTTAACCAAATCAGAAATCGGGTGAACGGGATAAGTAGCCAAATCTTTACTGTTCGACTAAGCTGCTATCCAGCCTTTGTTGCTGTAATCACCAGCGCGAGATGTGAATGTGCGCTCGAGCCGTGTCCAAATACAACCAATCAGTGAGTAGCAAAATATCGATCGTTGTTATGGTGTTGTCAAAAGGAACGACTCACAAGCATTTATACAGGCAGGGGGTTTCGGTCCTCGTTGTCTCCCTGCCAAATAGGCTAGCGCAAACTCTCCTACATGAGCAATGCAGGTATCTTGTCAAAAATACGCCTCACATGTGTACTTTCACGCACGCAGAAAGCAGTAAAGTTGGGTCGATGACCTTTATCTCGGTCACAGAATACGTAACTCCGGACATCCAACTGCATGCCGGGCGCATCACTCGCCCGTCCAACCCTTCCTGAAAGTAGCAGGGCTTTCAAAAGATTCAGAATATGCCTTAAGTGAGTGGCATTTCGATGAGCATTTAAGTTTGTTTAAATATGGTCTATAATTCAAACAGATTTGGTTTGCCTCGAAGATGCCGAACGATGGTGGCAGTGCGCTATTACCATTAGGAGTTTAAATCGCCCGGTCTGCAATTGAATCTCCTCAGGCCGATTAACTGGACCTTATTTTCATTTTAAGGACACCCATTTTACCAATCGGCATTTCGCCTGACTCGGCAGCCCGAAGCGGATTACCTACAACGAAGACATGAAAGACGATCGTGAGGTCGTCTGTGCAGTTAATCCTATCCCGGAGAGGTCAACCCTTTGTACCGGAGTCAAGTAGTAAATAGAAAGTCGCATCTATATACTTATCTAAAACTTTGACAGAAGATCAAGCGCAGACCTGAAGTTCATAGCACCTGTGAGAGAAAGATTAAGTGCAGGAAAAGTACCCAGCATGACAAATAGAAGGGTAACACATTGCATGCCTGGCATAAAATTTGCACCATTGTACACATGACTGCTTTTTAACTGCTTTCTGTGAATTAACCACATTAAAAACTATCAGTAGGTAAATATTACTTTGAATTCATTAGTAGAAGTGACAGTACTATGAAAGTTTGGTGAACAAGCCATTGAAAACCACGGTAAAAGAAAAAAAACGGGAGAGAGCTGACAACTGAGTAAATCACAAGACTGGAAATTCACAGAGTGGAACCATTTTTACCTCATGATCTAATTTTCGGCTTAAATTAGCATCTTCCCCGTGCGCAGATTATTCACGCCCGAGCAAGTTCTCTCAAGTTGGATTTCAAGTTAAAGGGCACCCAGCATCCAGCAGGTGGTAAAAAATTGAGGATTTTAGAGAAAGGAGTATCAAAAAGGACAAAAGAGACTGGGATGGCCAATTTCGCATTTTCACTCAGCCTTACCCAAACCCAGGATCTCGGCACACCTGGACCTCGAAACTGCGTTCCCGCAACTCGTAACTCTCGGCGTGAGTGCGTCCTACGATAGTGGGAATTTCGTTTCCTGACTTGCAAAGCCATTTCGACTACTGTTTGCCTTATTTCGCTGTTAGTTGACCTTTCGTGTAGGTTGTAAAGACGGCTCGAGCGCAACGAAAGATGAGGTTCTAAAATGTCTGGCGTAGTAAACGTAGCTGGGTGAAGTTTTTGATGGTGAAACAGACTTTTGCCGCATCCGTCTCACGCTGACTGCGTTTCGATGGTAAGCCGACCGTAAGAGGATGCGACCGCAGTGACGGGGAATATAGCTCGAACTTTATACGTACCAGACTACGTTCATGGGGTGTCGTTGACCTCAGGACGGTTTGACTGGCGTTTTGGATGATGCCCTTACAACAGTGTAGGTACAGGGATTGTGACTCGCGAAAAAAATAGATTTTAGTGATAATAGACTTGCACAGCATCTGCCGCACTCGCTCCTGCATCACCCACCTGAGATCGGTGTAAAGACCAAGTCAAGAAGACTGAACGTGGGAGAGAGCGCGACATGAGCCTGCACCTAAACACCCCACACCCGTGTGTTACATTTATTATTACATGTATTATGGGTAGGCATTCCCCATTAAAGTTTTCTACCGAACGCTCACCGATCGCTAAAGGGGCTCACTCATCCCGTTCTGCCATCGGCCTCACTCTCCAGCCTCGCCAGCAGCCAAAGAGCGGCTAGTAATAGTAGAGGCAGATTAATAATGCCGGTGAAGACAAGGGAGCAAAGGTTCGCACCTCGGGTGGGGCAGCACCTGGGGTTGCTTATGGCTGGCTGATGACGGCTACTGAGCCAGAAATGGCCATTCCAGTCTCCATTGTCTTTGTCAGCATTGCTCCTTCCCCATTAAAATCTGCCTTGCCCTGATCTGGCCCCACGTTGACTCAGTTCATGCACCGCGTGGCCCATTTTAGAGTACTAATGCAACAGACATCAGCAGACATGAGCAGTCTCCACCTAGCTCTAACGCAAAAACAAAAGCTGTTGGCAGCACAGTCTCTGTTTCTGTCTAGGTCTCTAGCTATCTATCGGTATCGAAGTTTGCACCTAACGAGACGGGTAATAACAGCAAGGCGTCAGAAATGACAGTTTCTTTTCAGATAATAGAGCGCACTCGGAGGCATACGCAGTCCGGTTGTGCCTTGGGGTTCACTCTCTGACCGCTACCATATACCCGATCACAAACGATATCAACGCGCCCGTGACCAATGCCTAGGGCGTGAACCGTCAACCACCTGGCCTGTTCGAGCTCCGGGGGGTTGGTATGGCTAATAAGGCGGAAAGGGCCATTATAGTAACACAGTCCCTTAAGGCTTCTAACAACAACAACAACAACAACAACAACAACAAAATCAACAGGGAAAGTGAGCTGCGCAATGAAATGAAGCAAATTCTGTCTGATAGCAATTACCGAGATTTCCCTGCGAGTCTTGGATTCAATCAGATTGTTAGCTTATCTTCCAGAAGAGGAGCAGTTCATACATTAACATCAGCGCCGTGAAAAACCTTTAAAGAATCGAATGAGGTTTGCCAATGATATCTTACGATGAAAAAGCAAGCATTAAATTGACATAAACAGGACAATCACGGAGGTGCAACATCCATTCTGAAGAAGACAGACCAAAAATAAGAAGATTATTTTCATCTTAAAAGGTGGTTCAGCATACTGAATCCACCTTCCGACACCGAACAACCAGCACAAATCTTGCATTCTAAACACGTCAAAAGGCCTAACAGGAAGAAAAGTGATCACAGGCATTTTTCCAAGTCTTTAAAACAGGATACAAAAGCAAACTCTAGCCCTAACACAAACCTAGAAGCTGGAGTGAAAGCACACCAAGCGGTCCCAGACATGCCATTCGCTCACTTTAGCCTCACAGATTAGATATGGTTCTAGCCAGACAGCAGATAAACGAAACACATCACGGGACTGCAAGGTCAAATGTTCTGTCTAATATACGCTTTGGAATTCGACACCTCATCTCTGCTAGGTAAAACGGTTAGTTGAAAGTCTAAGTTCCGCTTTCCAGTAAAAGTAGTAGTGCAGTAGTAGATGCAGTAGTAATACGTAGTAGTTTGCGAGTGGCAGTAGTAGCATAGTGGCAGCAGCAAAGTGGTAGTAGCGAAGTAGTAGTAGTAGTAGTATAGCATTAGTAGCAGAAGACGCAGTAGTAGAAGTTGCAGAATAGTTAACTTTTACTCTTAACTGTTTAAACTTTAATGTTTTAAACTATGTTTATTTAAAAATTTTCACTTTTAGATATACATTCACCATTTTGGCTGCTTGTTGTTATTCTGCACCGCCCATAAACCCCTCATTACCACGGTACGTCGTGACACGCTCTGTTTATTCATTTTTGTTTGGGACTCCGCTTATTGTGCTTCCACCCAATCATTGCATGAATGCCTCGACCAGCACGGAGCATATAAGGTTTGGTGACGACATCAAGATATATAAACCAACTCCGATGAAGTACTGGTGAACAGACTGTCACAAGAAGGGACTCAACTGCCTATCCCACGGTCCGATAAAATGGCAGACGAAGTCTTAACTTTGAGAAAGCTGTCGCACTGCGGTTCAAAACAAAGAAGGCCATCGCGATGGGCGACTCCAATCAATACGTCCTTGACGGAAGGTGCCTGTCAAATGTATCCGAACAAAAAGAACATTTGGGAATCACCATTTGTCTTCCAAAAGCCTCCGCGCTCAATGTGTTAGGCGGCGAAAAGGCGTCAAATGTCCTGTTTGCCATTAAAAAGAACTTTTCGTAGACATCGATAAGAACATATTTGGAAAAATATACTGACGACTTCTTATTCGTTCACAACTGGAATATGGTGTCTCAGTGCACGGCGACCGTGGCTGAAAAGATTACAAACTGCCGGAAATGGTCCAAAAGAGAGGGCAAAAAGTCATGAAGCGCCGGCTCCAAAGTCTCTATCATACAAATGCAGACTTTGACGCTCTTAACCTCCATTCCCTTCTTGAGTACAGGTAGAGTCGAGGCGATCTCATACAAGACATTCCCGGCTTGTAAGGTATCATCAGCACCGTGCTCTACACCTCGAAGACTCACGGCGGTAACAACAAATCTCAACATGCGGAAATTCCCTGCAAACTTTAAGGAACCTTATCCCACGGATGTTCGTCACAACTGATTTCGCAGCGAGTTAAAGCGCCTGAACGACTCAAAGGATGTCATACGGGTGCACAACAGACATCATTTCAAAGACAAAGTGGATTTATATTTCCTTGAAAATAACGTTCATTCTCTCAGGAAGGCACAGCTAGCATCACACCAAATTTTCGCATTTACCTACGCTAACTGGGATAAAGCGCTAATCTTCGATCCTTCCAGGATGACTGTGCCTAGATCCCAGCGGTTTAAAACTATTTTCTTCGCTATGTAACCAATATGTTTCTCAAGCATTTATAGTAAATGGATTTATTTCACCGGTGCATACTTTCGATGTGCCTTTCCACCTGGATGTTTGTCACCATTAGTTTTGCGTAGCAAATTGTCGGTGCCTGCGACGGACTCCAAAGACGACGTCGTTTACGGATACAACAGATACATACAAACATAAACTGAATTTATATTCGCTAACAACCACCGTTCACCTGGTGTGAGCACTGCAACATCATAGCAAAGTTGTGCATATAAATGTAGATAATGGAGTTAACTGTGCTCTAGATCCCACTGTTAGAAAACATTTTTCTCATGCAGATATGTTACTATATTTACCATAAAATATGTATTTTAAACTCGCAATATCTTCGATGAGCCTTATCCAACCTCAATGTTCGTCGCCCTTCGTTTTCACAGCGAGTTTACAGTGCCTGGATCGAACTGCCAGATGACGTCATACGGGCGGAACGACTACTCACACTCGACGAACATAAACAGTATTTATATTCGCTTGGAAATTATCGTCCTTTCTTACAGGAAGGAACTGCTACATCATACAAAAGCTTTTCACATACATACATACAGATAACGGTGATATGTGTTATTTGACATAGGTAATCATCAAATCTGTGCCCAGACTCGACTGTCAAAAACAATTTCCTTCTACTTGAATATGTTATTCACTGACTTTGATATAACGTGTATTTGACTGCAATTTTGCAGTTGAATTTTTATTAATAGGGTCTTCAAAGAAATGCCTATTACCCTCTAAATATAAATGAACTATTCTGAACCAAAATTAAAATAACGTTGTTTTAGAAAGACCTAATTCTCTAGCAAAATGAAAAATTCTTTAAACGTGACAACTAGGTGTGAATAGGAAAGCTATAAATCTACAGTAAGTGCGTCCAGGCAAAACAGCGGATGAGTAAATGAACAAACAAAGAAATACGTTTGAAATTTCTCCTGCAGTGAAGTTTCAAAGTACATATTCTTCAAGATTTTGGGCAATGTAAATTATGACCCTTAACAAACAGCTTATATTTTGAGTATTTATTACAACACTGCCTCACGAGATGGGGATGGTTTTTTCTGCTATTGGTACACTGTTTGGAAAGCGGTTGATGTGGAAAAATAGGTATTTGCTCGATTGCGCGACAGTTGCGTCACTGGAAAATATATTTCATCAAACTCACATTTTGACAGGTTAATGTAGGTCAGTGACTGACACATGTACATAGAATTATCAGTCGCATGTCATTTTGTGTATATTAAGATAACCTTCATAATGTGCCCACCTCAACTAATATGCATTCAGATACAGGCCAGCAAGCTATTTCCCAAGGAGATCACCGTGGTTGCAACACCGGTAGGCCCAGTGGAACAAAGTTCGAACGCATCTTCTTTTATGAGCAGCCCGATGGTTTCTTCCATAATTGAGGATAAACTCTACATTAAATCGTTTCCTATGGAAGCTAGTTGCGAGGCTAGAATCACTTACAGTTTGGATCCTCACGTAAAGAAACGGTAGGCTGTTTCCTACTGTCTCTTCACGAGTGAACTGTGTGGCCAGGTTCACACCTTTAGAGATCTGATAAAGCCGCTCGTATTCACAGGTCTTTATTACTACAAAGGTATCATATACATAACGGAGCGGAATTTCGGTCTTGAGGGTTTGGGAAACGTCTTCTTCTACTCGCTACAATACTAATTCGCGAGTAGATCTGATATTGGCGAGCCCATTGAGGTCATTTTACCTGGTGTTATCAATGTCTGACGAATTGACAGTATTTCCTAAGGAATAGTTTGAGCGGTTGCATAAAGTGCTGCTTTGGGATGACAGCATGATTTTGCTTTTGTGAGCTTTGGATTTCTTACGACATTGCTTTTAGTCCCGTGATCCCGTGGAGGAATGCGTGAGAGTTATAAACCAGATCCATGCGCCAGCTGCTCAGGGGCCTGTACAACGAATTAACTATATTGTAGTTAGGGGAAGCAATGATTGGCACAAAATGTACAACATCGCCGAGGCCCCCTGTCCCTCGTATTTGCGCACTCGCTCATGTGCGACCATCGATTCAATCTTGGTGAGACTGAGGTCTTTGTCATGGCCAAATCAATAAGAGCGAGAGAATTTATGTAGGCATTGAAATCCAGTGCGGAGAGTAGCAACCACCAGATTGACTTGATGTCCATTATAAGGACCTACGTTCAGGACCTTATGTCGCTACTAGCGAAAATAACGTTTTGGATTCCAACCCGAAACCATCCTCAGAGACAGTTTCAGGTACGGGTACTTCGAAACCTAGGGAATCGCAGTATTTATTGAATGCCAACGCATCTTTGCTATGCACGCCTTCCTCAATTAACTGTACACTCTTCTGCGATGACAGCTGTGCTCTGTTGTGTTAATGGTTTGATGGTCGGCATACGAGTCGTAGTAAAGGCTGGCGTGATTATTGCTCGGCCATCTGGTTCACCAGCACTGGTGTGGGAAAATTTTTTCGCCTGATGGCTCTCCAATTGGCCGATCACTCTCGGCAAACTGAGTCTCAACTTCAAATATGGGTAGGGTAGGTCATTGCACTTGTTAATAGACTGGGGCCTGTCAACCATGAGTCAAGCATCTCGCGGCTCACGCGATTATGTCTTCGCAAGGAGCATTTATATTCATCAAACTTGAATTTGTGGCTGGTTTCGCCGAATGAGCCAGCGACTTGATCCAAATTTTCCTTGTCCTGTTCCTTGTTTATGGGGCGATATACTATCCCCTATCTGTTTTTCGGATGCAACACACATTCTGTTTTCCAAATATTATAATCGTTAATCTGATCCAGGCACAATTCCAACCTCTTAGCAAAAGGAATAACAAAGAAAAAGAACAAAGAATACTTAGAAAACCTTCACTGAATGAACCAATACTCTTTATACACTGCCATTAGACCACCAAAGTAAAATTTTACAAAGGATCCGTTTGACAGGAAACTGGTAATAGGCCCGCTGGAAAACTTCCTCAGATGGTTGCAAAATAAGAACGTCGTCTGGCTGGGAGTTTGATCACTCGAGGATTTTAGATGGCAACCAGGCATGTAATCTCGCGGAACCAAACGTCAGGCTCAGCAACCTTTGAAGTGCTAAATAATTCCGAATGATCGACGTTAGCATAGTCCGACAAGAAATGTGGCCCTGATGCGCTGCGTTGACATCCGGAAATTAACCGCCCGCGAACACATCCTAGGAAGAACAAATACGCGTCTCGCTGATCTCCAACGACAATAAATTCTACTGAGCAAAACAAATGAATGATGTCTTGAGTATAGGCCTTCATTTCTTTGAACAGTTTCCACGATCTTCGAAGTAAATTGAGCATATCCTACCGCTTCCTGCGCCAGTACAAGTAGGTAACATGCACGAAGATTCTCTGCTGAATATGACGGTTTAAGGAGACCTTTTGTTGAAAATGATTCATTTCTTTTGTTCGGACCGTGATACAATTGCGCCGACCTGTTAATTTAAAAACATCAAATTGAATAAACTGGTTTGGCAATTTTAAAGTGCGGTTGTAGGTGCTGCGCTTTAAGGACATGTTTCTATGGCACCTCGTGCCTCATCCTTGAGGACATTAACTGATGCTGCGCACAAAAACTTCCAGGTTGATCCCCTTGTCTGAAATTTGCAAGCAACGTTTATTAAAAGAATGAGATCTCCCTTAATCAATTGTGGGAGGCGAAGTAACTACAGCTCATCAAGAAACGCTTGAAGCATTAGAAATTCTTTGTTTTCGCTCTATATTCTGAAACGAACGCGATAGCGCGTCATTAGCAAACCAGTTTCTTTAATGTAAAAAGCGTTACTTTACGTTTTGTTAGTAATATGTGAAATGTGGCAATTATTAAGAATATGTGCAGATGTTTACAACAAAGCGCCATGTGAACACAAGTGTTTCAAAGGCATTGCCTATTACCTCACCAAAGAAACTGAAATGAAATAAACTGAACTGACATCCAGCACATCTTCATCTTTAAACAGTTAATCGTGAAATGGTGCCTCCATACTATAAAATCCTTCTGCATGAAGACCATTCTGAGGATTGTATATACATGTTCCATATTAATTTAAAAATAAGTTCAAAAATGAAATTATTTAGATACCGTAATCCCGACACAGAAAAAGGGTTAGTAGAAAGGCAATTTCTTCGTTTTTGAAGCATATTCGCCCGTTTGCAATCCCGCGGTAAACACCTGATCTGAACCCGGGTAATTCAGTCCTCGTTGAACGAATGGTTCGTCGTTCTTTTGTTTCCATTGAATATTAATTACGGGAAGTTTGGCTTTTCCAATCAGGTTCGTGCCGTTGTGCAACTGCCTACGAGAGCTTTATATTCCGCTTTGCTGAGGCAGCCACATGATCCATAACTTGATTGGTTAGGCCATTTCACCCTTATTAATATTTTCACTTAGAACAGACAGGAAAAAAAACAAGCTTTATGAATCATTGGTAGAAAGTGCTCTTCAATTACCAAAACCGCTGTTTTGAATACCATTTGGTCCACATCATGATTGAGTATGACGGGCTGACTGACGGTTAATAAATGGCCATTACGGTCAACCTTAAGACGATTGACTATGTCGGCACTTCATTATATGTCACAAGTCACTATCTGATTGCTCAGCAGATCTTTCTAGGCTGAGCCCTAGACACGCAGAACGAGCATGTCTCGTTACTAGATTGGACATAGTTTGAACAAAAAGCTAAGAGGTCGAATAAACAAGAATATTATCAACCTAAATGAAAAATGAAAAGTCTACAGTCCTCTCTTATAACGGCGGAAATGCGTAAGGTAAAGATATTTTTGAAAGTTCTACAGAAAGATTTTAGTTACACTATTGATTCATTAACAGGAGAACGCAGTCGGAGGATGCTGCTGTGGTGGTGACTTTGACCATGTTGGTGCAGTATTCACTGATGTTTCATGTAATAAATAAATAAAACCCACGTGATTTCTTTTTATTCCTCATCGACCTTTGTTCTGCCTGTCTGTCCGGGCCTGGTTGGCCACATGATGGAATCAAACGACAATCTACCCTTTCTCTGTTTTGAAGTCCAGGGCGAAAATACGATGCAAGCACGCCCCTGCCGGTCGCATTGTGTTGACTCTGACAGCCAATTAGCGTGCACTGCAGTATCGAGCAGGCTTGGTCGAATGGTCGATACGTTCCCGCAAGCAATTTTCGCGAACTGACTAGTCAATCAATGACTTCCACGCCACGGGCCCGACGTTTCTGGATGGCCCGCCAGGATTCGGCAGGCGATTGGCCGGAATATACCACACAGAATCACAGTAAATAGGGTAAGTTTGTATAAGCGTGAAAAACCCTTGTTCGCAGTTTGATAGAAAAATTATTCTTTACCGAGCCGGCGTACTTTTCTTCCGACTTCCTGCCGGGTACCAATAATTATCAACCTAAAAAGCAATATATAATTGATGAAATCGTCTGTTCAGCTTCAAATCTCGTGTCACCAAGCCCATGATTACGTAATTTTCCGTCCATGAGTCAACGATTCTGATCGCTAATGGTGATAGAGTGAGGTCTATTGCAAGCATGCGTTACGTAACGCCGAAGTTGCGTTGCAGCTCCTTTCACAGTTTAGCATAGGATAAGGCAGGCATCTTTTTTTCTGGTGACTTCACAAAAGGGCTCAAAGCTGACCTCAGACGCACATACATTCAATGACAAATCTTGACATACGAAATGACTTATCATTCTTGTCGAGGCCAAATCTTTCGGGTGTCACTCGGAATTATCTAAATTAGCGTGAGTTTGCGCCACATGATGCTCGATATTACAATCTCACGTAATTCGTCGTATTTGATCGGGTGATCATGATTCTGAGATGTGTAACTGACTGTACGTCAGTCTGAGGTCGGCTATTACAGGGAAGTAAAAAAGGTAGGCCCGTACTTCCTATATTTCATTGTTAATTTACCGTGGTTAAGATTACGTTTGGAAAAATTCAAAGCAAAGGCTATTAGAACTGATGTTAAACCGATTTCATAGTAGGCAAGCATTTTTAGTATTTTCGTGAAAATATTCAGGTTAGGCTCCCATTATGGGCGTTGTGTTCGTGTAGATGCCGATCTGCATGTTTTCTAGGTCTAAACATATTATCCAACCATTTACACGCACAAAAAATAACCAGAAATAACTAAACTCTGTTAAATGCACAAGCGAAATATTTTATCTTTAAATTTATAATACAAACAAGCAACAAAACCCATTAATTTCGCACAGTCATCACTGATAGTTTCAGTAAGTTGTCTTAAGCTATCCCATTAACAACTCAGCAGCCTTATGTCAGGAAGATTCTTTAGATAGAAAAAATTGTTTACTTATATTGCAGCTGCTAGAACAATTACAGTCTTTAATCACTAATAGATGTCTCAACATGTAACCTTATCAAAAATTCTACATTTTGCGATCTTATGATAATGTTTACGCTCATTCATCACAGATCACTAACATATTTAGTTTACATACATGCTAGGAAAACCCGCTTCTAAATTTTACCGTGCGTACCCATCTTATTTACATGGACAAGCTATATTTACTTCTAAATATTTAGCTTAAGTTTTAGACACGTATATTTCAGCATTTCCAACATTCCCGCTGGTCATAGGAAACTCGGTTTTATATGTCAATTCAATAGCTCTAAAAAAATTCTTATCAAATTGCTTCTTATTATTTTATGCTGTGATGCATGTATTTGGATAGCTGTTTAAGTAATTTGCGACGTTTCATGTAGTTTCAAGTACCTGCAATTCATCCATGTTTCTGACAAACATTATTTATCAAATTTTATGTTAGCATAGTTCCCCTTCTTGCTGTTGTTGTTGTTCTTGTTGTTCATAAGGACAAGTGTGCAATTTGTTTCGAAGTATATCAACACGGGATTTAGACATTAAAATTAAACGTTATGTAGAGGTAGACATTGGTAAAAACCTAAATGATACTTACTGGCAACTGCGTTGTCCGAAAGTTTCTGACTAGAGCGACAGCCTCGCATTCCTTGAACCCATACTGACAGCAACCAAACCCACCATGTAGGGTGCATAGTGATGCAAGACAGTACGAAGCGTATGTCTTTATATATGAGGCCTTGCGATCAGCAATATAAGGTCAGTCGAGTAGAAAAGCGCAATGCAGGTGTTTGTGGCCATGGTAATGATGGAGCACGCGTGGCAGAACTCTTCAGTGTGACCTTGACACCACTAAAAGCTTTTCACCGACAAACACAAGGTTGAAATTTACTGTTTTGTATTTGCGCATTATTTAAGGACTTGCGAACAGCGATATAAGGTTAGTCGAGTGGAAAAGCGCAACTTAAGTGTTTGTGGACTGAACTTTTGACCTGTGAAAAGCAGCATTGCGTGAGATGCCCACAGCTGAAGTGTCAGGCTTGTTGAGACATAACAGCAATTCAATCCCATTCGTCTCATCTACAGCCTTCTCTTGCTCGCACAATCGACTGAATTTAGTCACGTAAATGACATTCTGTCTGTGATCACGTCTTTCTGACGCCCTCTACGTAAGGGCAAGTGACAGTCCATTTGCCTTTTACCACTGCACACGTCATTGGATAAGCCTGATCAGCTCCTCTTCTGTACGCAAGTGGGCAGTCTCATGAAATTTTAATAAAACTTTTGGAATTCCTTTTTTCCTTAAAAAACTACTATAGTGGAGTTATTAGAATTAAATGTTATGCAGCTCAAACCAAAAATTGGACATTCACACCAGGATAAAGGCTTCTAGATATGGTTTGCTAGAGCCACATGCAGAAAATATAGTTAATAAAATGACCAACCAGGTCGTACGCCATTGTCGAGGGATATAACATGGGCCATATAAAAACAAATATATCTATTATTGAAAATTTGCTCCAAATTTTTAGTATTTCTGCGAATGTGAACTGTTGATTTTTAAAAATATATTAAGTAGACATTGTGTTGACGTGGCAAGCAGGCAACCCAACTATGCTGAACTCTTGCCGTTTATGAAGGGTAAGATTGTTGTTTAAGTAAAAGTGTATTTAAGGGTTGTTTTTATAGCACAACCAAGACCTTGCAAAATAATTCAAAATCATGCACTCTGCATATTCTTTTTATCAGAAATGTTAAAAAAGTAATTTTATGAAGGCCCCATTGAGTATATTCTTTTCTCTGACGATGTAATATCAGCAGCTGATGTATTAGGTCATATTTTGGCCTACTTTTTACAGTTGCACTGCATTTTGAGAATAAAATTGTTTGCGAAGAAGGAGAAATGATCGCTGATACAAGATTTTTCCTAGTCTGCCGTTTCGATTCTCTCACATATCAGTGACATTCAAACAAAACTATAAAAAGGCTTGAATGCTGTAATAAAAAAGACAAGAAAAAATATGGCCAAATTGTGTATTAGAAGGGCAGCAATAACCTATTTGCCGTGGCAGGGGGACTTTGGACATCACTGAAATCTTTCCATGCACACAATGTTTAACTGTACTTTTTGACTTGTACGCACCAGACGGATTGTTTGACCCTTTGCACCTTTTCATAAAATGCATCTGTGGTGGTCATCGAAGGTTATGCGGGGAAAATGACGCACACGGTCTCACCAAATATCGCTGTAAGGGTTAAAACTAAACTCTAATAAACACCATATATTGCAGTTTTAGTAGAGATTTCCTAAGAAAGGCATATCTCTTGAAAGCTCATGGATTTAACAGGTCAAAAACTGTTACGGAAAATCAGCCGATGCTGCATCTCTCAAAGTTTTACGACAGCAAAGAAGAAACCATTAAAATTACGTTTTAGAAATGCCTAATTCTCAAACAAAATGAAAAATTTTCAAAACTTGACAAACTAGGTGTAAATCAGTAAGTTTTAAATGTGTAGGAAGTGCGGTCGTACAAAACAACCGAAGCGTAAATAAACACACTAAGAAACAATTTTAAAAATACTCCTTCAGTGAAGTTTGCAAATACATATTCTTCAAAATAATGGGCGATGCAAATTATGATCCTCGAGTATTTATTACAACACAGCTTCTCGAGATGGGGCTGGTTTTTTCTTCCATTTGTACGCTGTTTGAGATGCGATTCCTAAGGAGAAACAGGTGTTTGCTAACTTGTGCAACAGGTGCGTCACGGGAAAAAATATGTTATAAGTTCACATTTTGACAGGGAAACGTAGGCTAGTGACTAACACAGGTAAATATAATTATCAGGTGCTTGTCATTTTGTGTATGTTAAGAGAACCTACCGTTCGTCAAATCTCTTTATAAGTTGCGAATTTCAGCTTATATGCATTCCGTGCGATATAATTAAAAGGAAGCGGTTCTCCAGAAAAATCAAATTGTACTCGTGAATTTTCCAGCTGGTGACATCAACCCGTCGTCAGACGAAAGCAAGACATAAACGGGGATATTACATCGTTCAGCGGACAAGACAGACCTGTGGGGTTTTAGGGGGTCAGTCACTGTATGCGTGTGGGCGAGGGGAGGTTGTGAGGTGAATCAATTACGGCTCCCTATGTTATAGGGGAGGTCGGTTGGTGGAATAGTTGGAATCCGGGCGGCTGAATTAGCAGCCGCTAATGTGTGATTCGGGCAAGGGAAAGTAATTCGTGAGTCGAGGCCCTTGTAATGGGAGACCAGGTTGATAATATCCGCACTGGAGTACCAAGTCTCTCTCGAATCCATCATCAGAGACATTCGCATAAAACTATAAAAAGGCTTGCATTATGTAATAAAAAGACAAGAGGAAATATGGTCCAATTGTGAAAATGCAAGGGCAGTCATATACTATTTGCCGTGGTATTGGGACTTTTGACATCACTGAAATCTTCCATGCACAGAAGTTTAAACTTAACGGTTTTGACTTTTACGCACCCGACGGATTGTTTAACCCTTTATACTTTTCAATAAAATGCATCTGTGGCGGTAATCTCAGTTGAAGGGGTTCTGCAGGCGAAAATTATGCACGTGGTCTCACTACATATCGCTTCAAGGGTTAAAAATAAACGTTTATCAACATCATATATTACAGTTTTACTTGAGATTTCACTAAGACAGGCCTATCTCTTGAAAACTCACGGATTTAACAGGTCAAGGAATGTTACGGGAAATCTGCCCATGCTGAATCCCCCAAAGTTTTACAGCAGAAAAGAAACGACCATTAAATTTACTTTGTTTTACTTTTTTTCTCAAGCAAAATGAAAAAATTTCAAAACGTGACAACTAGGTGTAAATAAGTAAGTTTTTAATGTACAGGAATTGTGGCCGTACAAAACAACGGATGAGTAAATCAGTACCCTGAGAAATACGTTCGAAAATACCCCTTCAGTGAAGTTTGCAAGTACATATTTTTCAAGATTATGGGCAATGTAAATTATGACCCTAAACAAACAGCCTACATTTTGAGTATTTATTACAACACAGCTTACGAGATGGGGCTGGTTTTTTTTCTATTTGTACACTGTTTGAGGTGCGTTTGATGTGGACAAACAGGTGTTTGCTTGCTTGCGCGACAGATGCGTCACAGGAAAAATATTCCATTAGCTCACATTTTGATAGGGAAACGTAGGTCAGTGACTAACACGTGTAAATAGAATTATCAGGCGCAGGTAGTTTTTTTGTATATTAAGAGAACCTTTCGTTCGTCAAATCTCTTTATAAGTTGCACATCTCAGCTAATATGCATTCCGAGCAATATAATTAAAAGGAAGCGGTTCTCCAGAAAAATGGAGTTGGACTCGTGAATTTTCCAGCTGGTGACATCATCCCGTCGTCAGACGAAAGCAAGAGAAGTGAGACTTAAACGGTGACCTTACGTCGTTCAGTGCGACAGGACAGACTTTTTGACTAAACGGGCCACGTTGTAGATGCGTTGGATCAACACGGGGGCCACATTAGGGCACTGCAGGCGTTATTCGGGTTGCGCTCCCATAACAAATGCCGAACATGGAGGAGTGGTGGCACGCCTAGGGGCGGCTTGGACTTAAGGGAACCAGCCGCGCCAGCCACCTGCGTCCTCTTCCGCCTCCGATCGTCTTGACTCCGTCTTGACACCGGGCTCAGGTGGGGGAGGAGGAGAGATTGCGGTAGCTGCAGCGCAAGGCTACTATCACTTAAAACTAATTCACGCGCAAGTCACCGTCCCTGCATTACCCTTCCATGGTGCATACGGTGGACGCGGCGTTACATTTACGGCTCACTGTGTTGGAGGGGGAGGGTGGTTGGTGGAATAATTGGAATCCGGGTGGCTGAACCACCAGCCGCTGATGTGCGATTAGGGCAGGGGACAGTAAGTCGTGAGTGGAGGCCCTTGTAATGGGAGACCAGGTTGATAATATCCGCAATGGGGTACCAAGTCTCGAGACATTCTCTCTGTCGTTTTTTTTTGTTGTTAATGGCGACGACCTCACTGTCATCCCAATTAAATCTGTGGTCGCACTAGCTTGCGTGCGCAGAGACGAGTGACAGGAGATAGTTTTTGTTCGTTAATACTGCGGTGTATTGATCGAACTGTATTAGCAACATACACATGGGATGCGATAAGTTGCGTTTGTTTGTTGCTCTTTGAAAATGGGATGCCTTATTCGAGATGACGTTGCGTGTAGTGAGGCTGCTGGCTTGTGGGTTATGTGAATCCAAAGGCGATTTATCTGACGGTCAATTACTTCAGGGGTCCACCGCAAATAAAGCAGGGAGCAGACGTTTCGTGCGAAAATTTCTCCGTTGGGGGGGTGGGGCCTTGCGGTTTCGCTTGAGGCACTTCTTTACAAACAAATTAACCGGATATCTGAGAAATCGAAATAACCTAAACAGGTAAGCAAGCTCTTTCCTAAGGAGATCATCGCTGTTGCAATAACGGGAGGCCCGGTGAAACAGTATTTGAACGCATCTTCTTTTGTGAGCTGCCCGGTGGTTGCTTCCATAATTGAGGATAATCTCTACTTTAGATCCTTTCCTATGGACGCTAGTTGCGAGACTAGCATCATTTTAAGTTTGGATTCTCACGTCCAGAAACGGCAGACTGTCTTCTACTATCTCTTCACGAGTGAACTGTGTGGCCGGGAAAAAACATGTCAACCTTTGATACAGCCGCTCGAATTCACAGTTCTTTATTACTACAAAGATACCATCTACATAACGGAGCTGAATTTTGGTGTTGAGGGTTTGAGAAATCTCTTCTTCTAGTCACTGCAATACTAATTCGGCGAGTTGTGCTGATATTGGTGAGCCCATAGCACACGCGCACCAGTGCGCTCATCCATTAAATTTGGGTGAAACTGAAGTCACCGCTATGGCCAACGCAATAAGAGCGAGAGAATTTATGCAGGCATTGTAATCCAGTGCGGACAGTAGCAACCACCAGGTTGACCTGGACGTCCATTCAGGACTGTTTGCCTCTATAAGCGAAAATTCGAGTCCCAGGATTCAATTAAGAAGGATTAGTTGCAATCTCTGAGACAAGAGCTTTATTCGCCCATCATCGGAGACAGAATCAGATACGGGTAATTCTTACAAAGGGAGTTGCAGTATTTATAGGATTCCGTCACTATGCTACTGCACTCCTTCGACAATTAACGGCTCCCACTCCAGCGATGACGGCTGCGCTCTGGTGTGTTAACGGTTCGTTTTCCGCGGAAATTTCTTCACCCGTGTTGGAGGGTGGCGTGATGATTGCACGACCATCTGGCTCCCAGGAACTGGCGTTGGAAAATGTGTTTGCCTGAGGGCTCCCCGATTGGCCGATCGCTCTGGCCAAACTGAGTCTCAACTCCAAATTTGGGTTGGGTAGGTGATTGTACTTGTTAATAGGCTGAGGGCCTGTAAACCATGACTAAAGCAACTCGTGGCTCACGCGATTATGTCTTCGTACGAGCATTTCGGTTCCATCAAACTTGAATTTGTGGCCGGTTCTCGCCTAATGAGCCACGACTTGAGAATTGGCGTCATTTCACCGCGCTGCTAATACGTGTTCGGCAATTCGGGTCCGAAGCAGTCTTCCGGTTTCTCCGACATATTTGCGTTGCCTGCAACTGCAACAGATCCAATAAATGTTTCTTGCCATGGCAGTGGATTTTCGGTCGCCAAATGGTGATTTGCGGTCTATTTGCGAACTTAATTCCAAGTGGCGTGATAAGGTGGCTGACGGACTCCGATACATTGTTGACGTATGGAATCACACGTCAATATTTAGGTTCGGTGCAATTTTGTCGTCCGTCCCAACTGCGCATCCAGTGGTTGCAGAATTTGCACCGGTAGCCCTTTTCTCTGAACACACATGAACGATATTGTAATTCGGCAACCTTTTAGTGAGCAAATACGATTGAAAATACGATCTTAGCTAAGAAATGAGAAGGACAAGCCACGCGACGGAATTAACTGACAACGCCGCCCAGTGAAAAACAAAAACAATAGGTGAAAAATCAGTTAATGTCACCGAAACACAAACCAGATGATGTGTGGCGCGTTACAGTTAATAAATGCCAATTAAAAATATGGGTAAATGCTCTTTAAATAAATGTGTAACAAGTGGAATAACTTTCGAAACTTGTGCAAAAAATAAAATATGGCAAAAGCCTTCCACAACCTTTTATTCCGGTTCCCCGCAGTGCGTCTCAACACGCCGATATAGCATCAAAGGGCTACCACAGTAGGCCCCGGCTAGACCGAAGACCGACGTAAAAACTACGCCGAATGTAAAATCAATTTTAAAACTGCTGAGTGAAATTGGACTCGACGGCCGCTACAAGTGGTGCGAATGTCAGTAGCACTGGAAGATTTGGGGTTGGAGCGGATGGGGAAAAGTGGGGTAGATGGAGAGGGTAGGGAAAGTAAACGAGCTTGGGTTAGGGGGTCGGCACATTCATGTCCTTGGCGCAGGTCCGGCGGTTCCTCCACGACAGCAGCCTTGACCAAATCGAGGCTGACCACGTCTTCCTAGTCACGGCGAAGGATCCAGGTGGTCTTGGCGTTGCGTGAGAGAACGCGGAACGACCCTTCGTATGGTGGTTCCAGCGGCTTGCGCACACGGTCATATTGAACAAACACATGGGTGCAGTTGGCCAAACCTTTTTCGACGTAGGACTTGCTTGATGGAGCTCGAGCGGAACCGGGGATAGTGAGCGCGTAAACTGCCGCAAGCTATGCTCAAAACTGGTAAGAAAATCACCAGCGCCACGGGAGGTTTGGGTGATCATCTCGCCTGGCAGTCTAAGGGTAGTACCAAACCAATTCAGCCACGCTGCAGTGCAGATCCGACTTGAGCGCCGAGCAAATGCCCAGGAGCACTAGGGTCAGGTTGTCCGATTAGTTGGTTGGGTCATCTGTGACCCGCAGGGCGGTCTTTAGATGGCGATGGAAACATTAAACCATACTTTTGACAGCTGGATGGTAGGCACTCGTTCGAATGCTAGTGCAGCCGAGAAATTGTAGGAGGGCATGGAAGAGGGCAGATTCTAATTTGGCAGCATGATCAGTCGTAATCGTGGATTGGGCACCGAAAACGGCGATCCGACAAAAGCCTTTACGATGGTGTATGCCTGCATGTTCGTTTCCGCCCCGCGGGTGTTGCGGTCCACGCAGCTATGAAGGGAGTAAAATCATTGGATGTAGACATGGGACTTACGAAATCGAGATACATATGGCTGAACCGTGAGTCAGAGCTGTAGAAGGCATTGGGTGGGTGTATGTTGTGGCGTCGCACCTTGTTCCGCTGACAACTCAGACATGACCGTGGAAACGTTGCAACTGACGCTTGGAAATTGGTGGAAAAAACTCACGAATGACATCTACCTTGGAGGGCAGAGGACTTAAATCATCAGAGTCGACATGCTGGCCAAGAAATGTAAGCGAAGACACACCAAAAATGCACTTGGAGGGGTTGATTATGATGCTATAGTTTTCGAGGTGGTCAAAAACCAAGGCAAGATGTTCCTTATGCACTTCAGCACTCCGAATAGCCACTGCAAGGTCATTTATGTAGGCCTAAGCAAGACACAGTCAATGAACATCTGGAAAGTCTGGGCCGCATTACAAGGGCCGAATGGCATGCGGTGAACTCGAACAGTCCGAAAGGTGTATTAACCGCGGTTTTTGGGATGTCTTCAGGTGTGACAGCAATCTGATAGAATGCAAATAACAGGCCAATCTTCGAGAAAACCACTTTGCCAAAAAGGGTTCCGGTGAAATCCTGAAGATGAGGCACTAGATACCAATCGAAAATAGTGAGGTTTTTGAGGGCACGGTAGTCGCCACAGGTTCGCCAGTCAACCGATGTTGCCTTCGGCAGCATATGCAAAGGTGATGCTCAGGGGCTGTCTGACGGTAGAATAACGCCCAGTTGTAGCATAGGTTTTAATTCTGCTTTTACAACCGGAAGGCGCGCAGGTGCCAGTCATCTGCGACGAGCGAAAGCAGGAGGGCGCGAGGTACGGATGTGGTGCACAACATCTTTTTGAACCTCGGCGCTGCAAAACTCGTGGTTGTTGATGTTCGGATGATAAAGTATAAGCTCCAGATAATGACTGTCAATATCTTAATTCAGGACAGATAAATTGCAAGTGGTTGTAAAGGGTGTCAATCCTCAAACAGATAGATCGGTAGTGTGAAAAAGTAGGTGGGAACGCCGGCAGTCTACTAGCAGGTCAAACTCGGCTAGAATGTTGGAGCCAAGGATTGCATGAGGGACATCGGCAATCACAAATGTCCATTCCGGTCTCCGTTTTATTTTCTGGCAATGTTCATCTGCAAGTCAAATAACTAAAAATATTTCAGCACATTTTTGGACAAATCTGCGTTATTATGCGATCACTTTCGAGAAGGCTGCATTAGTGCTTCGAGGAAAACATATGCGCAGTGCTTCTGCACGGAGGTAAATGACTAAATTTAAATTCCTTGTGATCAGTTCCCTGACGTAAGCATCCTATCGTATAATTCCTCAGTCTTCCAGATATCAGGCATGATTGGATTGGTAAACGAGAGCAGAATCGATCTCTTCCTCCTCGCCCCTTTTGTTCTTTAAGCGCACATCCTGTTTTTCGCACACGTAAATTCCCAAAATAAGGTTATAGGCCAATATCACCTAGGAGAAAGTAAAAGTCGCACCGTGACACGCAATTTTTGCTCGGACTTTTAGGTTTCTTGCCTTTGTGCCTCGAAACCATGAGCAGAATATATGCCAATAAACTTAAGTGTTCCGGCCTTAAGTGACTATATTTTTTTTCAAACGCACGAAACGTATTGTGTTCTGATCCTGGTAATTTTTTATTTTTATTTTGCGCAATTTCACCATTCTGGCAAAAGTAATAAGAAAATAAGAAGATGGAGTGCTTGAAAACGTTCATTGCGCTGAGCAAAATAAGGGAATGCTTATCAAAACCTTGCAAGCGAATCAAGAAACAAAACATTAAACCGGATCTGTTTGACAGGAAACCGGCACTGCTTTCTGGAAAACTTCCCACACGACTGCCAAAACACGAATTTCCGCCTGGCTGAGATTTCACTGCTCCAGGATTGTATGTGGCAATCAGGCATGTAATTCGCCGACCCAAACGTCAGACTCAGCAGCCTTTGAAGACCGAATATTTCTGAATGTTCGATCGCTTCATAGTTTGCAAGAAATTTAGCTCTCACTGGCCTGGTTAACATGTGGAAACTCGTTGCATGCCAAACACATTCTGTTGAAGAGCAAATGCGTGTCTCGCCGATCTCAACAACGACAAAAAATGCTACTGCACACACAAATGAATGATAAATTCGGTGTTGGCCTTCATTTTCTTCCGAACAGTTTCCGTGATCTTTGAAGACAATAGAATATATCCGACCGCTTGATGAATTGGTACAAGAAGGTAAAGGGACGAAGAGTTTCTGCTGAATATGACGTTTAAGGAGATATTTTGGTATATGTTCCATTTGGTACGTGGGACCGGAATCACAATTAGGGCGTGCTATAAAGTAACAAATGGGTAGTTAAAAATTACTGTGGAAAGATTAAGTACTAACAGGTCTTGTTTGAACGACTTGTTTCATGGGCGTGAATGTAGGGTATTATAAATTTTAAAAATTGATAAATAATCCATACTGATTATGTTGTCATCTGTGAATGAAATACTTAAGTGACTGCATATACAAAAATGTTATCAACTTAAACACAAAAGTGTACTTAAAAAGAACATGCATATTCCGTTATGCGATGTTTATTTAAGAAAAGAACTGCAGTTTTTGAAGAAGAATTTTTTTAATGAATCATTTATTTACAGTGAAAGACTTAAGGAGAATCTTTTACTTCTATATAAATTGCGTCCGAGGCAGTCTGCATCGCTGCTAAAAGATCAACTATACAAACGTGAACCCATCACACAGTAACATCAATTCCATTGCCAAATATAAATATATCTCCTACATTTCAATTAAAACGAATTTTTTTGAAGGCATAACCTGCATCTCTGAGAATATTCTTCATTCATACTAGTGTAAGTAACCGCAGGTTTAAGCAGAGTCCTCAAAAATGGATAGGTTAAAAAGGCAGCCAAACGCCCATTGTCAGAGTATAGGCTGAGACTAGACTGACAAACAATTATTTTCTTTATATTGCTGGCAGAGAAAAGAAAGACTGGAATGGCCATTTTTGGCTTATGAGCGCTAGTCAGCAAAACCCAGGTGCGTATGACCGGAGCATGGAGCATGAAAATGTTCCGGATCTAAACCGGCAAGTCAATCTCCCAGTGCATCAATGTTGAGAGAGTTAAACTAGAACGATTAGGACCCAAAAAAAGCATTTTTTATTAATATTGGTGGCACAGATAACAGAGACTGGAATGGTCATTTCTGGTTTACCGGCGGTCGTCAGCCAAGCTCTGGTGTGCACCAATCAATGCTTTGAGCGTTTAACTAGAACGATTCAGTCCCCATTACAAATATTTTTTTTAATATTGCCGGCACACATAAAGGAACCTGGAATGGCCATTTCTGGGTTATCATTGGCCGTCAGCCAAGCCTAGGTTTGCACCACCAGAGAATCGTGCATTTCAATATCCGATCTAATCTGGCAAGACAATGTGCAAGTGGATCAATGATTTGAGCGTTCAACAGGAACAATTCCGACGAAAAATTAAATATTTTATTAAAATTGATGGCACAGATATGGGAGAATTGAAATGGCCGTTTCTAGCTTAACAGCGGTCAACTGCCATTCCAAATTGTACACCACCCGAGCATCCTGCAGGTCTATTTTGCCGATCTAAACCAGCAAGCTAACGTGTCTCGGGATCAATGTTTCGAGCTTTGAACAAGAATGATTCAGACTGACAAATAAATATTTTATTAATATGGCTGGCCCAGATAAATAAAACCGGAATGGCCATTTCTGGATTATCAGAGGTCATCAGCCAAGCCCATATTTAACCACTGGAGCTTCGCCCATGTTAATGTTGGCAAATTTAAACCATTAAGTCAACGTGACAGCTTATAAATTTTTATTGCGTGGAACTAGAATGAATCAGGCCGGCAAAAAAAATATTTATGAATATTGCTGGCAGAAGTTAGGGATACGGTTATGGCCATTTCTGGGTTATCACTGCCTGCTTGCCCTACCAGGTTGGCTAAGCCAGTGAATCGCGCATGTTAATATTACGCATCTAAACCGGCATGACAACATGCCAGCGGATCAATAATTAGAGCGTTGGTCTAGAACGATTCGGGCCGACTAACAAATATTTTATTAAATTTGCTGGCATAGACATTGGTGACTGGAATGGCCATTTCTGGTTTACCGGCGGTCGTCAGCCATATCAGGTTTGCACCAGCCGGGCATCGCGCATGTCAATATTCCCGATCTAAACCGCAAGACAACGTGCCAGTGGACAAATGTTTAGAGACTTGAACTAAAATGATTCGGACCAGCTAAAAGTATTTAAATAAAATTGACGGAAGGGATAAGGGAGACTGCAATGGCCATTTCTGGCTGATCAGCGGTCGTCAGCCAAGACCACGTGTGCACCACTTGAGCATCGAGCATGTCAATATTTCCGATCTAAACTTGCAAGACAACGTGCCAGTGCATCAATTATTAGAGACTTGAACTACAACAATTCGGACTGACAAGCACATATTTGATTAATATTGACGGCACAGGTAAAATAGACTGGAATGGCCATTTCTAGCTTATCAGATGTCGTCAGCCAAGCTCAATTGTGCGCCAATTTAGCATCGAGCATCTCAATATTCCAGATTGATATCGGCAAGACAACTTGCTAGTTAATCTATGCTTTGAGCATTGAGCTAAAACGATTCAGTTCCCATTACCATTTTTTTTAAATATTGACGGCACACATAAGGGAACCTGGAATGGCCATTTCTAGGTAATCAGCGGCCCTCAGTCACGCCCAGGTTTGCAACACCATAACAACGTGCATCTCAGTATAGGATCTAATCTGGCAAGACAACGTGCAAGTGGATCAATGATTTGAGCGTTCAAAGAGAACAATTCTGGCTAAAAATCAAATGTTTTATTTCAATTGATGGCACAGATATGGGAGAATTGAAATGGCCGTTTCTAGCTTAACAGCAGTCAACTGCCATTCCCAATTGTACACCACCCGAGCATCCTGCATGTCTATTTTACCGATCTAAACCAGCAAGCTAACGTGTCTCGGGATCAATGTTTCGAGCGTTGAACAAGAACGATTCAGACTGACAAATAAATATTTTATTAATATGGCTGGCCCAGATAAGGAAGACCGGAATGGCCATTTCTGGATTATCAGCGGTGTCAGCCAATCTCAGCTGTGCAACGTGAAACAGTAAACATGTTAATATTTCCAATCTACACCAGCAAGACAACATGCCAGCGGATCAATCTTTAAAGCGTTTAACCTGTACGATTCAGGCAGACAAAACATTATTTTATTGATATTGTGGGCGCAGGTAAAGGAGACTGGACTTGCAAATTCTGTCTTATCAGAGGTCGTCAGCCAAGCCCAGGTGTGCATCAACCAAGCATCGATCGTGCTAATATTACCGATCTAAACCGGTAAGACAATGTGCCAGCGGATCAATGTTAAAAGCGTTGATCCACAACGATTCGGACCGACAAACAAATATTTCAGAAGACTAGTTGGCGAGTATACGCGTGCTTTCGATAAATTCTCATCGGGTCAGTACATTTATATGGGA